>PVLA01014304.1:0-31322 GCA_004027455.1 Hydrochoerus hydrochaeris | reverse complement strand
GGGGGTTGTGTGTGCTTCTTTTTTTCTTCTTTTTTGAAAATTTTTGTTTTGAGGCTGGGTTTTCCTAAATCACCAAGTTCCCCAGGCTGGTGATTCTCCTGCCTCAGCCTCCAAGAGTGCTGGGGTTATGGGGATAATCACACCTGGCAGTGCCACTCTTTGTGCACACCCTCAGGGGTCCCAGAAACAGCCTATGGTCGAGACTGTGGCTGGAGTGTCCTCCCCAGCTGTACCCTAGCAGCCAGGTCCCCCAACCCAAGCACCTAGAGCTTATTAGAAATGCAAATTCTCCTGTCCCAGCCCAGAGCAGGTGACAGATGGAACCCCAGAAAGAGCCACATCTGGGGTCTCAGCCCTCATATGCACATCACACCTGCCTGGCTGCTTTCAGAGCCTCAGTGAGACTTGGGTTGAGCTGGTCTGGGTTGGGGCTCAGATGCTGGAAAGTTTTTTTAAAAAAAACTTGCTAGGTGACGCTGATGTCCGGGTTGTGCACATTTAGTGCTCAACCTCAGTGTCCCTATGGACCCCCAGAGACCCTGCAGAAATGCTACCTCCCAGGCAGGTGCCAGCCTGGAGATGTACGCAACTCGGCAGGGCCTGGGCCTCTCCATGGTGATCTGGGTAAGAAACTGAAGTCCTCAATGTTCCACCGCTTTTAGCACCTAGAAGTTAAAAATGGTGGACTGCCGTGGACTCAGTTTCTTTTCCTTTCTTTCTTTTTTAAAATTTCTTTTGTCTTTTTGAGACAAGGTTTCACTATGCAGTTCAGGCTGGCCTTGAGCTCACTTTGTAGCCCATGATGGCCTTGAACTCACAGTGATCCTCCTGTCTCAGCCTCCCATGTTCTGGGATTACAGGTGTGCACCACCACACCCTGCTTCCTTCTTTCTTTCTTTCTTTCTTTCTTTCTTTCTTTCTTTTCTTTCTTTCTTTCTTTCTTTCTTTCTTTCTTTCTTTCTTTCTTTCTTTCTTTCTTTTCTTTAAAAGCCACCTTTAGAGCTGTTTGTGGCCTCAGGCAGGCATCTCTGTCCAAGAACCACTCCTGCTGGTGCCTGCCTGGGTTGGACTGGAGGGTGGGGCAGGGCATGGCATGGGGGAGCTCCCTGCTGCTCCCTGACCCCTCGAGATGGGGGCAAGGACTGGCCCTTGTCTGTGGCACCCTGCAGGAGAAACATCACTGCATTTGCCTCTGTTTTTATGTTTTTTAGTTTTTTGAGACAGGGTCTCATTGTGTAATCCAGGCCAATCTTGAAGCCATTATGTGGCCCAGGTTGGTCTTGAACTCTCGGCAGTCTTCTTACCTCAGCCTTCCAAGTGCTAGGATTCTATACATGCACCACCACACCTGGCCCTGCCTCTCTATTTTTAAAAGCATATCAGAAGTTTTTAGGGTCCTTCAGACTACAATTCACAATTCTTATCTAACTTAAATGTAGTTTTTCTAATTCATATAACTTCATGGATATGGTAAGTCTTAAATTAACATCAATTTTTTTGGTGCCAGGAATCGAACTCACAACCTCGAGTTTGCCAAACGGGCACTTATGCCGCTGAGCTAAACCCCCGGCCCCAAATTTGGTTTTTGTTTTCATTTTTTTGTTGTTGCCCTGCTGTTTTTGTTTTGTGATGTTTTGTCTTTGCAGTGCTTCTTTAGAACCCTGGGCCTCATGAATGCCAGACAGGCACCCTACTACTAAGCTATGTCTCCTAAATTTGTGGGGTTATTGTGTGTGTGTGTGTGTGTGTGTGTTTACTGGGGATCGAACTCCTGACCTTGTCTTTGCCAGGCTGGCACTTAGACTGCTGAGCTAAATCTCTGGACCAAATCTGTACTTTTTTCAATTAAAAATGACAAGAAGCTTATTAAAGAGAATCTGGATATAGAGGAAAAATGTCCAGAAATCTCATCACTAGGCTGGGGGCTCAGCGTTAGAGTAGAGGTGCGAGGTCCTGGGTTCAATCCCGAGTACGGAAACAACCCACGGCTGTCCATCTTTCTTTGGTAGAGTTCCTGTTGTTCTTTTTTTTCTCTGCACAGATTTTTCTCACACAGTTGAGGCTGTATTATCTGCCCAATTTAGAATCCTGCTCTTTCTTTACCTCTCTAGTATAAGAATTGTTCTATGTTATTACCTTCTTAGTAAACTTGCTTTTTTTCTCAGCACAAATTATTTCCATCGTGCCTTTAAAACCAGGCAGTAAGCTGTTGGAGACACCACAATTAGAAACCACATGGGTTTGATGCTCATGAAATAAACCCGACATGTTTCCAGTGTCTGCACATAGAAGTTTCTCCTGGTTCTGTTTTGATCTCGGTCGTTTATTCCAAATTCACACCTCCTATCAGCTACATACCTTCTGCAGTGCTCTGCCAGAAGCAGTAAAGAAATTCCACATCAATAGAAGTAAAACCATCGGACAGTCCCTGAGCTGTCCTACCTGAAAACTGAGGTGGCTTCCCAAAGAATGGGGTAAGACGGGAGCTCACCAGGGCCAAAAAGGTGGTGTGTGAGAAGGCCACGACAGGGCCCCTTCACTTCCGGGTGCCTCCGCACCCCCGCCTCGGGCCCCACCTCATCCTCCTTTAGGACCCGACCCTTCCGTAGCTGCCAAGCTCCTGGCAGCTGCCTCCCACCTGCCCTACTCCTTGTCTTTCAAAAATGGATTCTGCACAATCTTCCAGAAGCTTCCAGGCTTGCTCATGAGATTTGTGCAATCACAACTCTTTGCTTCACTGGATTCTCTCGCCACCGGCCTTGTTGGGCAAGGACCCTATGTGGTCCTTGAGGTGCCCCGCCCACAGAGAAGAAGAGGCAGGAGACAAAATAGCACTGCGTGTGCATGTGATCTGCATCCTGACCACAAGGTGGCGCTCGCTGCCCATCATTTGCAGCTCCCAGCTTGGCCAATGTTCTGGCTTCGCCAGGGATTCTGGGGGCCTGGAATACAACCCGTGATTGAGCTCTCAGAATTGCTCCCTCTTCCACAGGTGCCTGAAGAGAACAGAGATGCCCACGACCCTGAGGACCCCACTCTGAAGCCCCCAGCCCTGTTGGTATCTTCAGGAACACCTGCCTTCTCAGAGGTCTTGGTATCCTAAGCTCCCAAGCAGGTGAGGTCGGCTTGGGTCTGGCTTCTCCCTTGGGACTAGCTGATTCTCCCAGTGGAACCTCCACCTTAGAATCAGGTGCAAAGGGGCAGAAAGAAATGAGGGTGTTCATTTCCACTCCCCGTGTGTGGGATGGAAGGGGCAGGCTGACCGGGGAATTTGTGCCAAAGGAGCCCTGAATGCATACGACTTTGTGACAGTGCTCCTTGGACAGGGCTTGGAGACAGATAGGTTGGGGCCAACAGCTAAGTGACATGGTAAGAGAGGCTACGGGGGCTCTAGGAACAAGAAAAGTTTACAGCCAGGTATTGTGGCACATGCTTGTAGTTCTACCACTGGGGAGGCTGAGATAGGAGAGTCACTTGAGCCCAGGAGTTTGAGACCAGCCTGGGCAGCATAGCCAGACCCTGCCTTAGAAACAAAAGCAAAAAAACAAACAAAAACCCCAAAGCCAGAGTGAGAAAAGGGAGGCTGTAACCCACTGCTTCTATTGTTTCCCTGTTCACCAAGCAAGAACGTACTTGTGCACTTGCGAGGCCACACAGCACCTAGAAGTGACCCCGTTCTTAGCTCTTTCCCTGCAGGCTCCAAACACTGTTGGGGCTGTGGAAGAATCCAGGGACTCAGGAGCAAACCAGCTGCACCAGCCTGCTGGCCCCGCCCCAGGAGCCTGAGGGTGGAGGAGAAGGAGTCACCACAAAGTGGGGGTTGAGCCACAGAAGGTCTGCCCCCACCTGGGGTCTTGGTGGCCACATCTGTGCCACGTGGGCTGGAGAACCTGGTCCTGATCCTTCCAGGAGACAACTCAGCTTCCAGCCACCACCTGCTGGGCACTGCTGCCCCTACCTACTGCCCAGCCCCTCCCAAGCTCTGGGGTCCCCAGACTTCTCTGTGTCAGTAATAAGACTTCTCTGTGCCTCCATAAATAAACATTTTTGTTATTTTTAGAATGCTTGTGGATGCCTCTGTGGGGCCAATTTGAGGGAGAAATGGACCCAAGAGACCTGGCCTCCTGCCCCACCCCTGGCCCACCCTAAGTGCTACCACACTTGTGATTTGCCCCCCACCAAAGGGGTCTAGCAGGGCCTGGCTCCGGGCTGAGGTCCCCCCTCAAGGCCCCTCTTTGAGCACAGCAACTATTCCAAAAAACCCTGGAGCCAGCTGCCATTTGCCACCCCACCCCGCTGGCCTGCTCTGGCCGCTCCTGCCTGGTGGGCTGGAGGGAGAGGGGACCCCTTTCACTGCTTCCCCAAGGTCAAGCCCCACCTGGGCTGCAGGGCAGGGGCTGCTTTTGGGAATCTGGAGTTCTGGGCCTACCAACAGCCTGGGCAGAGGACACTCAGTTCCTGCCCTCGAGGGGCTCACATCTAGAGGAGGACAGTCCCAATACGGGGTCCACCGCAAACTCTGACATGTGTGGCTGGAGAAGAAACAGCAGAATCCAGATCTCTGGAGCAGGGGCTCCTGGAAGCAGGGATGGGGGGAGCGGAGGTTTCTCTCTCCCGCCCCGCATCTTCGCCCTCCCCGCCCCTGGCAGTTCACACACACACATATTTGAGGCTCGTTCTTCTCCCCGGAGCTGGCGAGGGGAGGCAGGAGGAGGGGCTGAAATGCAACCTATTCATGTCCCCCACGCTGTCCCACCCCTCGTTTTCCATGCTGGGGAAAGACAAAACCCCTCTCCACCCTGTTTTCTGGGACTTGTCAGCAGCTGCCAAGGGGGGGGGCATGATAATTAAACGTCGGGAAGATGGAAGCCAGAGGCCCCAACTCTAATTGGACAGTTTGCTTTAAGGGAGTGAAAACATTGTGACAAAGGGGGAGGTGTGCGCTGCGAAGCAGGGGCGCCTGCTGAGGAGGGCCCGGTGCTTTGATGCCTGCTGATGTGGGTGCTGCCCCTGGCACCTCCTGGGCCAGGCTTGGAGGGCACTAGGGCGGCCCTCCGAGGGTAGTGGGGGTGCTCTGGAGGGGACCAAGGATCAGAGTCCTGGGAAGAGGCCCGTGTCCCCGCCAGTGCCAGTCATGGCAGGCAGGAGGCCTCCCAGCTGGTGGTGAGGTCTCTTCCTGGACCCCTCACTGAGAACCCATGCACTGGATGGGTCTTTCCCCGAAGGAGCTGTGAGGATGGGTGGTGGTCCCAGAGCCTGAGCCATCTGTGACTCTGACTGTGTACCAGTCTCTCCCTGTCCCTGACGCAGGACTGGTGACACCTGGCCCTGAGCCCTGGGTGTGTGCTGAGGGCCTTGCTTGACCCCTGTCATTGAACCTCTTGACCACCCTGAGAGACAGAAAGAGGCTGTAGCATCTTGGCCTTATAGGCTGGGAAACTGAGGCCCGGAGAAGCTAACCCCCATCCAAGGTCACTGCTGCCATGCAAAGTGGAACAAGGCTGAGAACTGGGGCCAGTCCAGGGGCCCCAGCTCTCTGTTCCCTGCTCTCTGGCCCTGGCCCGTCTCAGGCTGGAGAGCGAGGTCTCTGGGTAGTCTGGGATGAGGGTGGGGTGTTCCTTTCCTTTCCATGACCCCCAGGCTGGGGTACCTCACAGGTGCAGGGCACAGCAGGCATGAGATCACTTTAGAGAGCCCCACTCAAGCCCCACCCTCCCTTACACATGCTCTGGGGAGGGGATGCTGAGCTACAGGGACAGAGCCCCCTCTCCATCCCCTCCTGCCTGTCTCCAGCTGCTCCTCCCACCCTGAGCTGCTGCCCAGGGGGAGCCCTATTTGGGGTGGGGGCTAGGCTGGGGTGTTGAGAGCCCGGAGCAAGGATGGGAAGGAGCCATTGTGGCTGGGCAACAGGGATTAAGAGGTCCAAATTGGATGTGGAGGGCCGAGCCAGTTCCCAAGGGGGCGGAGGAGCCTGTGTCCAGGCTGCCTGCTGGGCCTAATCCCCTGGGAGCCCTAGAAGCACAGATGCTGTGCAGAGAAGGCCACCCTGGGTGGGGTTGGGAAAGCCTGGTTCTGGGCACCCAGGCAGCCACCTGAGAAGGCTGGAGTGACGGGGAGTTGTGCCCACATAAGTGTGCCTGGGGACAGATGCCCCCGGCCTGGGCACCAGGTCTGAGGAAGATGCCCAGAGTCAGGGTAGGGACAACCCCTAGATGTGTCTGAGGTTGGGGGTGGGGGTGGGGGTGACCAGATGACTGGATAAGGCCCCTGACTATCCCTGCTCCCAGGGGGCGGACCCAAGTAGGTGGCATGTGCTGTGTCGGTGTGTGCATGTGTGTGTGTGTGTGTGCGCGCGCGCATATGCACTTCAGTGAGCAGGGTGCTTGAGGCTGTCCTTCAGAGGTGGCTGGAGGGGCTCTGTACATCATAATCAGATTAAGGGGACCAATCACTTAGGGCTCTTGAAAGGGCCCAAGATTTTAATCAGCCTTGAGCGAGGCCCACAAGGCCTGGGAGGAGCTCTGTGGGAGCCGCCTGCTGGGGGGGGTGGGGGGCGTGGAGTTGGGGGAGCTTTCTTCTCTCTTTGCTCTCTTGTAATTATGTCAATTTGCTGGCCAAATGGGTGGCTTGAGTGGACGGGCTTGTGCCCATTCATGTGGTAATGCGGCTGGGGCTGGGAAACGGAGGTGCCGGACACTTCTCCCAGCAGGCAGCCCTGCAGGTGTGGGGTGCCAGGCCCAAGACCCCCCTCACTGGTGCCTACCATATTCTGTGTATTCCAGAATCTTCTGGCTAGGCTGTGCTCTGGGTTAGCTGCTGGATGGAGAGGAAGGAAGAGACGAAAGAGGGAGGCAAGGGCCCCTGGGAGGTGGGGCAGTGGACCCCTGAGGTGATGCTGGGGTTGCTCTGCCCAGTACTGGCCCCTGGTGGGACAAGCTGAGGCTTGAGTGGTTTGGGAGGTGCCAGAGAAATGGAGTCTGTGCAGAGACTTGGAGAAATCTTTTCCCCGGTCCTTGAGGTTCTGGGCAAGTGCCACCATGCCACCCTCAGTATGCAGTGGCTCTCTGCATCCAACGTTAGTCCAGGAAGGCAGGCTCTGGGTATCCCATTTCACAAACAAGAAGGTGGAGGCTCAGAGAAGCTAAGTGCCTTGCCCAAGGTCACATAGCTTGGAGAAGAGTAGCAGAAGTTTGAACCCCACTCTGTCTGACCCCTCTGCCCCTTTTTCTCCTCTCCTACCTGGGTTCTCCTGCCAACCAGCGAGTGACTCCTATCTCCCTGGTTTCATGGCGGCATGGAACATGTGAGGACCAGGATTGCCCCAGGCAAGCACGAACAGGCTACAGTCACTCTCACATAGGGCTGTGAACCCACAGAGGGGTTCCTGGACCTGGCTTCAGGACAAGTGGTCATCATTAGCACAGAGCAGATTCTGCCCAGCTGCCTCCCTTGCCAGGCTCTTCGCTTCCCTGGGTTGCAGATGTGGCACCCCAGCCCTCTGTTTCCCAGGTATGGGCTCTCTCCTCCCTGGCCAGTCCCTCATCACTGGTGGGAGGCTAGGATGACAGTTGGGAGTCTGGGTGGTGACAGGGATCTTGGGAAAGCTGGCAGTCACAGTCTAGCACTCCTAATCTTCCTCCCAAGGAGAAAAGGCCAGAGTCCATGTCTATTACTGGACGGCATCGTGGCCAGAAAGTAAGACTGCTTAGAGTAGATCCAATTCACAAGGCAGTTGCCATGTGCTCTGACCACCAGACTTCCCAGCCCCATGGGAAAGGGGTAGGACTAAAACCCAGAAACCAGTCAGGACAGGAGAGCAGGAGAGGACTAATCACAGCAAACACAAAGAGCCAACTATGTGCCGGGCACATACAGCATACATACAGCATTGTAATCATCACGAAATCCTACAGAGTGAGGTGAATGCAGTTACTATCCCCATTTTACTTCATGAAGAAACTGCAGCACAGAGAGATTAAGTTACTTGCCCAAGGGCACAAAGGTCACAAGGTCACAGGTTCACAAAGTTGAATAGCAGGTGCCTGATCTCACATTCTTCCTTCCAGTCAAAATCCTCAAGTCCTTCACGGGACGTTCTCAATCTAAACATAACATTCGGCCCCTGGACTCTAAAGCACTCACGTGTTATCTCTTTATGTAGCATGCATTTAGTCTGTCTCTAAGAGTTACCAGCCTTTTGCGTGCATGTGTGTGTGTGTGTGTGTGTGTGTGTCTTTCTTTTTTGAGATGACGTCTTACTATGCAGTTCAAGCTGGACTTGAGCTCACTTTGTAGCCCAGACAGGCCTCTAACTCACAGTGATCCTCCTGCTTCAGCCTCCCAAGTGCTGGGATTACAAGCACGTGCCATCACACCTAGCTCCAAGTCTTAAGAGTTCCCAAATGTCTGGAGAATCCAAATCCAAAAATCTCTTTTGAGACTCAAGGCAAATGCTTAGATATGAGCCCCTGTAACACGCTAGAAGAAATTTAAACACTGCTGATACACAGGGCTACAGGGTGAACATTCCTATTCCAAAAGGAAAGAAGGAGGAGATAGAAAGGAATTAGACCAAAGCAAAATCAAAGTCCAACAGGGTACAAGTTAAATCGTTAGTTCTATGTCCAGCCCCCGGGGTGAGCTGTGGTAACAGAGGAGATGTGAACTGCAGAGAGTTTGGGTGACCCGACCCCTACAACACTGCCAGTTGCAGTCCTTATAGCCTCTCTCTTGGGGTGGCTTTGCTCACTGGCTTTGACCTCCCTCAGAAGTTCTACATTCTTGTCTTCTCCAGCTTCCTGGAGTCTTCACTGTACTTTCAGTTGCAATTTCACAGCTGCATACATTGTCCTACAGGAACACACTGCCTGGCTTCCCAGGCCATCTTCTGAAATCTGGCTGGAAGCTTCCCTGATCCTACAACTTAAATGTAGTATACCTGTAAAGCCAGCATCATATATGAATGACTCCAAGGTGAGCCAGGCAATAGCCAAGCCCCTTAGATCATTGCTGCAGAGCCCGCTGAGTGCCTAGATGGCTGAGCTCTGAATGAACTGGGTTCTTTGGGACTCTCTTCTGAAATTAAAGTCTTTTACTTTTGGAGACTTGAGCCTTTGAAGAGTGGGGTGTTGCTGATTCCTGGGATGCCCTCTGTCTTGGTTACTTTTCTCACATTGCTGGGACAAAACACCCAACACCCAAAATGAAGGAAGGAAAGGTTTATTTAGCTCACTCTTTGTGGATGTTTCAGGCAATAATCAGCTGTTTCCAAGGCAGGGTGGCATGGCACTGGGGCAACACTTCAAGGCAGCAGCCAGAGCAAAAAGGGGAAACCACGCCTCTTTTCCTCCCCTATATTGCATGCTGGTTCCACCCCCTGGGGTGGGTACAGCACTCACATCACCAATCCCAGCATTAGACACTAACCAATCACAAATGCTAGACTCAGTTGCCTCCATGACTGAATGAGGCTTTGGGGGGACATTTAAACAAACCACAACAAGCTCAAAACATCCTTCCTATTGTTCTCATTGGTCAAAACTTTACAGATTCTAACTTTTCAAGAGCTTTCTTTCTGGCCACCAGGCACAGCAATATGTCCACTTTCTTGGTACCAAAATATGTCTTATTTTTGTCACTGGGACAAATACTTGACACTCATAATTTAAAAGGAAAGATTTATTGTGGTTCAGGGTTACATTCCATAATCAACTGACTCCAAGGCAGAACAGCATAGTAGAAGGACCTGCATAGAGGAAACCTGCTTAAGTCAAAGCAAGCCAGGAAGCAGAGAGAGAATGGAGGGGTCAGAGAGAGATGCACCCTCCTCGGTCGAAACCTTAGGGACCCATCACTCTGATCAGAGTCTGCCTCCTAACAACAAATCAGCTATGTCACCTTTCAGAAACCCCACCTATGCACACGTGATACCTTTGGGAGACATTCTTGATCTAAACCATAACAGAGCTCATAGATAAAAGGAGCAAACAGGGGAACATCCAGCCTAATTCTCCAGAGGTGACAATGTCTAAAATGGATCCTGGAGGACTAGCCGGCATTATTGAGGTGAAGGATTGGGGTGAGGGGACCAGCTTTTGAGAAATGGCAGAAAATCTAGCTCGGGAGCAGTGAAGAATGAGGCCAGAGGGAAAACAGGGATTTACTCCAGGACAAGTCTAGATCCTATACTAAGACCAATTGAAGGTTTTAAACAATATCAGAAACAGTGTTCTCCTCTCCCCATTCTGTTGGGGATTCCAGCTTTGGGTGTTCTTTTACCTCTAGGGATTAGGCACATTCAGTTCTGCCTCCAGGCCTTTGCACATGTCTTATCATTTGCCTAGCACGTTCTACATGCCCTGTCCTTTTCCTCTGATGTTGTTCATTCCCATTTGTGCCTTCAATATACTCTTTACTTCTCCTTCATACCATTCCTCAAGTCTGTGCTGGTGTATTTGTGTGATTAGCTCATTACCAGTCCCCGCAGTAGGAATGCGTGCTATGAGGACATGGATTCTCTCCACCTGTCATATTGAAGAGCTTGATCAATACTTTTTGAGTGAATGAGTAACCTTTGGCTACCATGAGAGAATGAAGTAAGGGATGGTAGGCAGGGAGACCAGCCGTGAACACCTATGAGACTCTGCCAGGACCCACCCAGTCAGGGACGGGGGTGAGTACCGACCACGTCCACAGTGAGCCGCTCAGGGTTCCTGAGGCAGGACCTCTGGGGGTCAAGCCCACCGCCAAAGCCTTCCTCCTTGATCTGAGCGTGGACTAAAAGAGTACATGCTCCGTATGTGACCTGGAAGACCACTTTCTTCCACTTAGAAACCTTTGCCATCTTGAAAGAACTGAAAGTTGTACCTCAAGTTGGGGGAGGAAATAAGCAGAATGAGGCAGCTGGGCACAGCACCAATCATGGTGACAGACCCTAGGTAAAGGTGGACAAGGCTGTCACCCCTAGGACTTGCTTTGGGTGCAGACGGGCTAGTGGGACCTCCTGTGCTGACCTCCTTGCCTCACTTGTTCACGCAATGGACAGAGATTTCTTTTTAATCCTTAAATTTTTTATTTCAACCCCAAACAGCCTTGATTTTACCTTTTTTCAAATCCATTTTATTTCAAGGAAAAAAGGAAGACAAAGGAACTAAAACTAAATTTCAAAACACATCAGTCGGGGCAACAATGTTACATATGTTGCGCCTTGTCATCCCCAAATCACTCATCCGGAGCACAAGACATCTGCTTACAATTGTCTGAATAATACCAGCACAGAGCTTTCTCTCCAACGACCGCAGAGAAATCAGTAGTATAATTATCTTAACTATCTTTTTATGTATATATACATATACATAATATTGTTTCTTTCAGCTTCTCACACTAGTGAGACAGGATGATGTTTACACATGTGTGTCTGGTTTATTTCACTTATGAGTATGGTCACAAGTTGCATTCATTTACCTATAAAAGTTTCCAGTTTATCCTTCTTTGTGGCTGAGTAGTACTCCATTGTATAAAAATACCACATCTTTTTTATCCATTCCTCAGTCAATGGGCATTTTGTTTGTTTCCAAGATCTAGCTATTACATACTGTGCTTTTAAGAACATGGGTGCACATATATTGTTGTGGTATGATGTTTTTAATTCTTCTAGGAAGATACCCAGAAGGGGAATAGCTAAATCAAATGGGACCTCCAATCCTAGTTTTCTGAGGAATCTCCACACACACTGAGGATTTCCACAGTGGTTGCACCAGTCTGCATTCCCACCAACAGTGAAGAAGGGTTCCTTTTTCCCCACAGCCCCTCCAGCATTTGTAATTGCTTGATTTCTTGATATTAGATATTCTTTCTGGGGTGAGGTGGAATCTCAGTGTTGTTTTAATTTACATCTCTCGAATAACCAGTGATGTTCAACATTTTTTCATGTATTTATTTTCTGTTTGTATTTCTTCACCTGAGAAGTGTGTGTTCATCTCAGATGCCCATTTTTGGACTTGGTCTTTAAATCTGGGAGGACTTTTTTTTTTTTTTTTTTAGTTCTTTATATGTTCTTGATAGTAATCCTCTGTCTGAGGAACAGCTGGCAAACATGTTCCCCTACATTGGGGGTTGTCTCTCACTCTGTTGGTGGTTTTTCTTGCTGTGCAAAAGCTTTTCAATAGGGTGAGATCCCAGTTACTGATTCCTTATAATAGTTCCTGTGCAGTGTGGGTTTTGTTCATAAAGTCTTTGCCTACACCATTGCCTTCAAGAGTTTTACATACTCTATCTTCCAGAAGATTTGATGTTTCTGTCTTAATATTAAGACGTTTGGTCCATTCTGATTTTAGCTTAGTACGTACTGAAAGATATGGGTCCAGGGTTAATCTTTGGCGTGTGTAGAGCCTGTTTTTCCAACACCCCTTATTAAAGAGGCTGTCTTTCTTCCAGTGAATGTGTTTGGTTAAAGATAAGGTGATTTAGTGTGTCTGGAGTTGTTTCTGTATCTTCTAATCTGTTCCATTGATCTTTGGGTCTGTTTTTTCACCAGTACCACACTATTTTTATCACAGTGGCTTTACAGTATAATTTGAAGTCAGAGACTGTATTGCCCCTGCCTTGTCTTTGTTGCCTCTGCTATTCTAGGTCTCTTCTGGCTCCAGATGAATTTTAGGATTCTTTTCTTTGATTGTGTGAGCCATGCTACTGGAGTTTTTATTGAGATTACACTGAATCTGTATAACAGTTTTGGAAGAATGGCCATTTTCACTATATTGGTTCTTCCTACCCAAAATCATGGAATATCTCTCCATTTTCTAATATCCTCTTCAATTTCCTTTTTCAGAGTACTGTAGTTTTCAATGTAGAGTCTTTTACATCCTTTGTTAGATTGACTTTTAGGTGCTTCATTTTTTGGATGCTATTATAAAAGGTGTTGTTTCCCTGATTTCTCCCTCAGTGAGTTTGTTATCTGTGTACAGGAAGGCTACTGATTTTTGAGTGTCGACTTTGTATCCAGCTACATTACTGAATTTGCTTAATAAATCTAGTAGTCTTTTCGGGGAGTTTTTGGAGTTTTCTATGTAGAGGATCATATCATCTGCAAATAATGATAGTTTAACCTTTTCCTTTCCTATCTTGATTCTTTTTATCTCTTTCTCTTGTGTTATTGCTCCAGCTAAAGGCTCCAGGACTGTGTTGAGTAAGAGCAGAGACAGTGGACACCTTTGTCTTGTTCCTGATTTTAGAGACAAAGCTTTCAGTTGTGGGGACAGGGCTTTGCCACCCCATGCGTTTCTTCCCCAGTTCTGGCAGGTGCCAACAGAAGTGTTGCTTCCTTGTGAACAACACTTTAGGTCTGGATGTAGCAAAGACCCTCAAAGCCTCCTAAACGATGATATAGAACTAAGACCACAGAGCTGGACCACAGGAAATACATTGCTGCTCTGGCCAACTGGCAAAGAGATTGCTAATTGTCCCCCTAAAAGGCCAACTGGCCTTCCATTGTAAGACTACATCCCAGACTCCCTTGTGGTTGTTTGTGACCACATAGCCAAGTCCTGGCCTGTGAGCAGTGGTGGTATACACAGCTTCTAAATCAGCCTTCAGAAGGAAACCCCTTTCTTCTTCCTACCAGGTACGAATGAAAATGAAATTGAAAGTGCATGCTAGCCAGGAGTGGTGGTGCAGGCCTGTAATCCCAGGATTGGGGAGGCTGAAGCAGGAGAGTTGCCATGAGTTCAGGGCCAGCCAGGGCTACCTAGTGAGTTCAAAGCTAATCTAAACTACATAGCAAGATCTTGTGTCAACAAAACAAAACAAAACAAAACAGGGCATATTAATAATGGTTGAACAACAAGCTAGAAAGGGTCCAGGTCCCTGATAATTATGGGCAATGGGACCACCATTCCTTACTGGGTCATGTACTCATATTTTTGTGTAAGAGAAATAAACTTCAATTTTTAAAGGCCTATTCTGTGGGTCTTTTTGATGCAGTGGTCAAACTGATATCCTGATACATATAGTGGGGGACACAGGAAGAGCTCAGAGAAGGCAGCTGTGGTTGGAAACACACCCCAAAATTGTGAGCATTTATAAATCTTGCTCCTCACATTCAGTGCATAGAAACGCTGTAGTCCTGTCACTCTTTTCTCTCCTAGCCTGAGAGCAGTTCTCTTTGTGCCAAGGGACTGGAGAGAGGAGAATCTCCTTTCTCCTGAGCTCCTCTAAGACATTCTGCCTTTGCTCCTAAAACTTCCAAATCCTGGGGTTTTAGGCACTGGGAGCAGAAGCAGGAGGGTCGGGAAGCGCCCTGTTGTCTAATGTTTTCCCTGTGAATGATATCAAAGAAAAGGACAGGAGCAGAGGGTTGTTTATTTGGGCTCATAACAAGTGCCACTGTGGAAGGACCCAGTGCACCAAAGAGAGAGGCCACTGTGGTTAAGCCCAGGGACCGCAGGCTTCACTCGATAGCACCCCAGAAACGGTGCACCCTTGTGCAGCTGCTTCTAGGCATGAGAAGGAGTAGCTGTGTTGAAGCCAGGCTGAGGTTTCAATGTGTCTTTTCCAATCCCTACGGCTCTGATCTTGGGGAGGCCACTTCCTTTCCTTGAACCACGGTTTCCTCATTGGTGAAATGTGAAAGTAACATCGGTCTCAAAGTCAGCTGTGAGCATTAAAGGGATAAATAGCACAAAGCAGCTGAGCCCCCACGGCTGACGGTGCTGTGGGACATCATGGTGTAGTGCACTATTTGTACAGAACATGGACGGGTTTCGTTTTGCTTTTTGCCTTTTTGCAGTGCTAGGGATTGAGCCAGGCTCTCACATGCTAGGAAAGAGCCACACCACTGACCTATCACCCTACCCATTTTTATTTTTTATTTCAAGTCAGGGTCTTGCTAACTTGCCCAGGCTGGTCCCAAACTTGTGATCCTCCTGCCTCAGCCTCCCAAGTAGCTTTGATTTCTGGTGTGTGCCACTATGCCTAGAACACTGAGTCTATACAGTTTGTATAACTAGTTTATAAGCACATCTGTATGCACACAGGTTGTCTCGCAATTTTTGACTTTATAATGATATGGAATCAAAACACAAGAAGTAGGAACCATGCTCTGAGCTTTGAGTTTTTGTTTATTCCTGGTCTAATGCTACACCCTGTGGTACTCCCTTGCGATGCTGGGCAGTAGCCGCAAGGGGCAGCACCCAATCATTTGCACAACCTTGAGGGGAAATGACCCGAGCTCCAAAGCATTGCTCAGCTACGAGATTCAGGAGGTTAGGTACTTTCAGTGCATTCCTGACATAACATTTTCAACTTACTGTGGGTCCATTGGGATGTAACTCTGTATTAGGTCAAGGAAGCCCTATATATAATATACTCTGTGTGCACATAGGATTGAGATATATATATATATATATATATGCATATATGTGTATGATGGACAGAGGCTGAAAGTAGCCCCTGTGACCCCATTTCCTGCTGTTCATACTTTTGCATACTCTCGTGTCCTTCTTGCTTCTGTGACAGACCTGTGACAATAAAGGTGATGAGGGGCGGGGTGTAACCACGGAAGATTGCAACATCTACCTTGCTGGCGTCCGTTAGGCCCTTGCTGGCTTTGGGGCGGGGGCTACTGGGGTTTGAACCCAGGGCCTTTGGACAGAGATACCTCACCAGCCCTTGTAGAAGTTCTTCTAACTTTTGAGTCCTTACATTTCCCAGGCTCTCGCCCTTCCCGCCTTGGCCTCCCAGAGCGCTGGGACTGCAATGTGCACCACCACTCTAGCTCCTTGCTGGCTTTGCAGAGGTGGGTGGCCGTGTTGGAGCCCAAAGCAGAGTGGCCTTCAGAAGGGAGGCAGCTGATAACCAGCAAGGACAGGAACCCACAGTTCCTGTTCAACAAGGAACTAGATTCTGCATGAGCCACACGAACTGGCCGGGGTGGGGGGGGCCCAGCTGGACGCTCAGGTGTGTACCCAGCCCGGGCCGGCACCTTCAGTGCAGTATGCAGAGCGCTCACCCCGGGCATTTTGGGACCCTCAACCTGGGACAGGAGCTGTGACATAATAAATGTGTGTGTCCCGTGCTTCTGGGACTGTGCTATAGTGTTACGTACATTTCTATATTTACCTGCCTGTCTACAGGCGTAGATCTCTCTGTCTATGTCTGTCTGTCTACCTGCCTACCCGTCATGAGTTGCATGTGTGAACATCACACACTTGTACCACACACATGTGGCCAGGCATGGTGTTCTGTCCCCTTGACTATAACCAGTGGCATAGAGCAGGACACTGGCTCTGGGACTGTGGCAACGGGAGTCTCTTTCCTCCAGGCTTTCACTGATGTTACGACATGGCCCTCGTGGGTGACAAACCCTTGTCCTACTGCACTGAGGAGACCCCTCCCCAGCAGGAGAGAATACAACTACCTGGCAGAGAGGAGTGCTGAGACACTGCAAAAGAGGCTGGTGACATCACTGGAGGGACAGGGACCCTGCTGTACCGAGGCCAGGTGAGCCCTAGAACCCCTGGGTCTCACTGCTCTGCCTCCTCTTTCTGCTGGCTTCCACCTTAGGTCAGTGAAAGGTGATCACAACCAGGTGTGGGGGTGCACACCTTTAATCCCCGTTATCCCAAAGGGTGAGGCAGGAGGATTGCAAATCCCGGCCCAGGCTGAATAATTAGGCAAAACACTGTCTCAAAATAAAAAATAAAAAGGGGTGTGGATGTAGCTCAGTGCAGTACTGTGGACCCAACTCCAGAGCCGCAATGCAGTGACAATAAATAAATAAAAAATAAAGGCGGTCAGGACACTGGGGCTGTGACATGCATGCCCTGTGGTGTCTGGGACTTGAAGAGCCACCTTTTTTTTTTTTTTTTTTGCTTTTATATCTTTTATTCCCTTCAGACATTTTAAAAGGTGAAATTGCATATTTACATAAATTGTTTTCATTTTTGTATGAAGGTTGCTTTTTTTGGTTTTGTTTTTGCTTTTTTGGTTTTGGTTGTTTTGTTTCGTTTGTTTTTTGAGACTTGGACTCAAACTCAGTATCTTGCACTTACCAGGCAGGCACTGTGTCACTGAGCTATATCCTCAGCCCCCCTCCTTTTAAAGGATGTTATTCTTTATATTTTGCAACTCATGTACCTTGTTCTCTATCAGAACATTCTAATTTGATGGTTCTCAAACAGTGGTCCAGCTGAGTGTGATAGCTCATGCCTGTAATCCCATCATTTGGGAGGCTGGGGCAGGAGGATTGCCTTGAGTTAGGGGCCAGCTTTGACTATACAGTGAATTCAAGTTTGGCCTGAACCGCTTACTGAGAACCCATATCAAAGAAAAAAAAAAAAAGAAAGAAAAGAAAAGAAAAGAAAAAGAAAAAATGTGGCTCATCAGTATCACTGTGTCTGGGAAAATGGTTGAAATTCTTGTGCTGTTTCCATGCCCCATTCTGCAAATGGGGCCTGAGGATTTGGGGTTCACAGAGCTGGGGGGAGCCCCTGAGGGCCCTCCGCTTTCATTGGTTTAATCCGCCTGCTTCCGATGGACATTCAAGTGGTTCCCAGTTTCTCCTGCTACAGTAAATCCCTTTCTCTGTGTTTTTGTGACCGGTGAGAATGTAGCCTCTCAGAAGTTTTCTTTTCCCATTGATTCTTTCTCTCATAATACTTCTCATAAATTAGGATGTATTTGTTTTTAGTCTGCGGTGAGGGGAAGGAACCCAGGCCATGCGCCCTAGGAGCTGCCACTGAGCTACAGGCCTGGCCTTCAGGCTTCTCGCCAATGCAGAGATCTCCCATCGAATGTCGAAGTCCTGCAAGACACTAAGCCCAAGTCACATCACCGTGTGCCACTAAAGCATGTTTTGCTCTGATGCCAGGTCTAACAATTGTGGGACGCAGCATAACTGTGTCACTTCCTGAGTTCCATGAAACCGGAGGCATAATCATGAAGGTCAGGCAATGACCATTTTGTTCCCCTGGAACTGCCATGTGTCTCCTGTTAGGCTCTCGGTTGGGATCCAGTGCAGTATATGTTTCTTCCTAAGAGCAAAGAAACTTTCCAGAAACTGCCCTGACAGGCTTCTCCTCATGTTTTGTTGGCTATGGGAGCTTCAAATCACAGTCCCCAAATTCCTTGAGACTCTTTCCTGTGAGAAGCTGGGTCTCTACCCTCCCCTGCCTCACCGACGGGAAGTGTAAAATCCTGCTCACCCTCAGGCTCAGGCCTGGACAGACTGTCGATTTTGCATCTTGTCTCCTGGGACACTGACTCTTGGAGCCCAGCCACAATGGTCCGAGGAAGTGTGAGTCAGGGAAGCCCTGCGCCGGCCTGAAGGAGCAGCCCAAAGCCAGCGCCGGCTCGCCAGGCACTGGAGGGGCCCTCGTGGAAAAGGGTCCTGCCCCAGCCCAGTCCTGCCGCCCAGGTGGATCCCCACGGAACGCAGAAAGGCTGAGTCCATGGGGCCACTCAGAGCAAACCAGGTGTGGCAAGCAGAGCCAGTGACTTCTGCAGATAGCCAGGCCTCCGCCAGTCACGGGCACCTGCGTGAGGCTTCAGATACCCAGATGCCTCCCCACATGGACTTCAGAGGGCACCAGGGCAAACGCCTTATGGGGCTACTGATTCTCAGTCCCCAAGGGAGGCTGGGCCCGAGGGGCACCCCAGACCTCCCAGCCTGTGCTAGGAGCTTCTCCCCGCTGTCTCCATCCCCCACGCCGCCCATTTACTCCTTTGCTTAGAGTTGGGACCTTGCACATGCTGGGCAAGCGCTGTAGCACTACATGGTGCCCCCGTCCCATCTCTCCTCCCTCTCCCTGTCCTCTGTCCTCTGTCCCTCTGCTTCCTGGCTCCTCTTTCTCTCGCTGTCTCCCATCTTTCAGGTCCTTCTCTATGGCTGTCTTTCTTCTTCTTTCTCTCTTTTTCCATATTAGAGATTGAATCCAGGGCCTTTTTTTTTTTTGTACCGGGGATCAAACTCACAACCTCGCACTTGCCAGGCAGGCACTTACACCACTGAGCTAAATCCCTGGCCCAACCCAGGGCCTTTGCATTGAGCTCCAGCTCCAGTCTTTGTTATTTATTTGCTTGTTTTGAGACAGACTCTCATTAAGTAGTTAATCTACACAGGATGAACTTGAAATTGAGATCTTCCTGCCTCAGCCGCCCAGGAAGCTTGAATTACTGGCATGTTCTACTGAAGCAGGCTTATCTTTGTCTCTTTTTCTGTCTCTCTCTCTGTCTCTTCTCTCCCTCCCTGTGGCTCTCTCTGGCAGCTGCTGCCAAGCCCAAAGGGAAGGTCAGGGCACCCTGCACTACAGACTGCCACCAACCTGTCACTTCTGCCTTCAGCAGGGCTCGGGGCTTGGGAGGGAGGAAGTCTGCAGTCACTGGAGAGGGACAGCTCAGCTGTTGACCGCTGACAGTTGAAAGCTCATGGTCAGAGAGCCACAAGCAGACTTGCTCCAGGGCCAAGGACAATGGCCCAAGGTCCTGGGCACCAGCTACCACGGCAGCTTTCTTGATTCCTGGGCGAAGGGCTGTTTGTTTGGGGGCTGGTGCCACATGCACGCCTCCCCCGTGTGCAGGGTAGGGGTACCATCTCAGCAGCCCCCTGCCTATGGCTTCAAGACAGGAAATGGTGTTTCAAAATTGACAAATTTCATGTTATAAAATAGTTGGTTTTGTTTTGCTTTGCTTTGTTTTTGTGGCAGAGTCTCACTGTATAGTTCAGGCTGGCCTTGAGCTCACTCTGTAGCCCAGCTGGCTCCAGATTTACAGTGATCTTCCTGCCTCAGCCTTCTGAGTTCTGGGATTACAGGTGTATGCCACCACACCCAGCAAGAGAGTCTGTTTGAACACTGGGCTGCCTCTGTGCCACCCAGCCCCACATAGATGTCATAGGTCCCCCGTTCCTCCTGGTTGCTGCTTGAAGAACCTGGAACTCCCCTCCCAGTAACCTGTTATGGCCTCTGTACGCTCACAGCTATATGGCCAGAGAGATTTTTAAAGGGGAGTATAGGCCCAAGTGCCATCACCATCTCTTCATGTGACATTGGCAAGATGACCCTCAACTTTCCTGTCTGTGAAATGGGAGGTTGGATGAGCCCAGCAATATGAGGCACTTTTTTGAGCATCTGGTGAAAGATCTGGATCTTCATCCTGCAGAAAAGGACCTGAGCATGGATTTCACCATGATTTCAGGGGTACACATGCTCCTCTACCAGGATCCCAGGCTTTGCACCCCTACTTGCTCCAAGATATCTTCCCCACACCTCAGCCACCTGCCTCCAGCCCAGACCCAACTGTCTGGTGCCAACTTTCTTCGGGGAAGCCAGGGAGCTGCCTGTCCCCTTGGTGTCATCGATATGCAGGAAGGGTCTGGGCTGGCACCGGATTAGCATAGCACAGGGCCTGGGAGCATCTGTGCCGTGTGCCGCTTTGTCCTGGCTTTGGCATCCGGCAGGACAGCATGTGCAGCTCCTACACTTTTGACTGCCAGATGAAAGGGGGCGACTGAAAGAGGCGGCCTGGGCCACGCAGGGGGGTGCTTTGTGTCCCTCCAGACAGAGTTACAGACACTGTAAAATGTCAGTTACAGCTGAATAAAGACATCTGCTTGGCCCAGATGCTCCCCCTTTCAGCTCTGAGGTGTCTCCAGGTCAGGTGGGGAGGCCTCTGGCAACCTCACTTGTAATTCCGTGAGCAGCATTGGCATCCAGCACACCCCAGGAGGATGAGAATGGCTGGATGGGGCTGGGGTGTCCTGGAATTTGGGGGAGGGTGAGATGCAGAAGGAAGGAGCTGCCGGCTGCTTTTCTCCTCGCCTCCAGGCCAGAGGGTGGTCTTGGGGTGCAATCCAGGAGCTGCAGGAATCTCTTCTATGCTATTTCTCCCTGCAGGCCCCTGACCACTGTGGGAGATAAAGGATCAGGGTTCGCTGGCCCTTTTGATATAGGGGAACGAAATTCTCAGCTTACTGTATGTCCGGTATGAGTTTATGTTCTCTAAAATCAATGAATGAATTTTAGGAACAACAGAGGTTAACAGCAGAACATATTTATTGAGAGGAAAGAGAGAGAGAGAGAGAGAGAGAGAGAGAGAGAGAGAGAGAGAGAGAGGACAGAGAGAGAGAGAGAGAGAGACAGACAGACAGAAGGGATCCCAAGGGAATTGCCACAGACTCTGCATTTTCTAGAGATTTTATAGAGCAAAACCATGAGATGAGGTGGGTCCAAAATAAGAACTCACAAGGTGGGCATGAGGTGGGACAGAGCTATGGTCAAACAATCAGATTAACTGCTCACGTAAAATTGATTAAATCGGTGACAAATGGGGAAGCCAGTCACATAGCAAGCAGGCATGCATACAGAGCAGTGACTTCCTGTAGGGCACTGGGATGGTGACTCCTGGCCTCCTCAGGGTGATAGAGACCTATTTAGAATATCAACCCTTAGGATGTGGTTGTATTTGTTTGATCTTTTGTCTTGAGGTCTGACCTAAAGTGGGAGGTGTCTGTCTCCTAAAGGTGTCTGGCCTTCTGCACTGGCTCCTTTGAGGGCCCAGCCCTGTCTGACTGCCTGTAATATTTCTATCTCACTCAGTTGACTGTAACACTTTGTCTTGATGGCCCAGTGTGATGTACTTGAGGGGACAGGCATTAAGACAGTCTGAGGGCCACCAGCAGAGCTGTTATGGTTTAAATCTGGAATGTACCCCAAAGCCTGCTGTGTTTGGAAGTGGGGCTTTTGAAAGGTGATTGGATCAGGAAGCACGGAACTCATCAGTGGAGTCACCCACGACAGCTCATGGCTGAAAACGCTGTGAGGAGGAGGCCTTGTTAGAGGTGTGGAACCAGGAGAGTGACCCAGAAGGGATATTGCTCCTCCCTTGTCACTCTGTTTCCTGGCCACCACGAGGTGAGCCATTTTCCTCTGCCACACTCTTTGGCCAAGATGTTCCTTTCTTGGAGCCAGCCGATCACAGACTGAAACCTGAGACCGTGACCCAAAATAAGCCCGTCCTCCTTTAAGTTCTGAGTGTTGGGTCTGGTCTTCCGGCAACAGGACAGAGACTATTAAGAAGCTGAATGGTTCCCTCCCTCACTGAGCCACAGGCCAACCCTACGTGCTCCGCCTCTTGCCATGTAATGTGAATCCAGCTGTTTGTGTAGACCTCCACGCATGGAGCACCCACGGTCAGAAAGGGCCCCCTTACCCCCATAGGACCACTCAGATCCCACATTCCTGGCCTTGCATCTCAGAGTCACAAAGGGCTGTGCCTCTCTCTCTTGGAGCCAGCTTGGGCGAAGGTAACACAGCCACAGGAGGCGCTGATTCCAGGTGCAGTAAGCAGGGCTGGCTTTGCTAAACTGTGGCCCTGGAGGGCCCTTGTCCCGGGAGACCTACTCTCCAGGGTCTGGGGAATAAAACCATTTCCTGAGATCCCGCCCACTTCCTGGGGACTCATCGTGAAATCTTCCCAGCAAGCTCAGGCCACTGAGTCTCTGGCCACCCTGTGCTAAACCCAACGTGATGCCTTTTAAGGGGCTGGCAGGGCTGATGACTCTTCTGCTTCCTGAGCACATTTTGGTGTCCTGGATGAGTTGTGTTTCTGCACAAACTCCTCAGAAGGATCCCAGAAACTGAGCGGGAGCCCCGACACCCAGAGACATAGCAGCGGGGTAGAGCAGGACACTGCGCCCCTGGGTGCGGGAGGCAGATGCCTGGGTGTGGAACTGGCTGTGCCCTGGCCACCAGGGGCTTCACCAAGACAAATTTCTCCGTGCCAGTGAAAAGAACCAAGCAGGGCCAAGGCTCCCATCCAGGTGGCTTCTGAAAGGCCATGGCCATGTTCACAGTGCAGCATTCCCTTTCCCTAACCGTGGCTGAAACACCTGAGATGCTCGGGGAAGACCTGTGTGCCTGTGTGCATGCATCTGTGTACAAGCACACGCGTGTTGTAGAATTGTATGTGTTTACATACAATCATGAAAGGCTGGAGCACAGGCCTTGAGCTTCCCTGGTTCTAAAGGCATAAGACAAAGGGGAAAGGACCCAAACCTAACCCTAACAAGTGAACAGAAAATAAGGGGCCACGCACCTGGACCACCCCCAAGGGAAACAAGCCAGCAGTCTTTTGCTTTCACAAGTGTCGCTGCAACAAATCAGCCTGCACATAAGTCAGTGTAGGGTAAATTCCCAGAAGGAGGCTACCGGGGCCAAAGCTTTAACACATTTGTAATTTTGCTGTCTTGACAAATTATCCTCCACCGGGCAGGTGCCACCTTCTAACCACAGACTGTGACATACAGCATTCTGACAGGGGTGGGATACTGACTACTTAGGTCTGTGTGGCGAGAGTTTCCACCAGAATCAACTCTCCACCAAGGATCAAGAGGGGACTCTCGTCCATAGCCTGCTGGCTTGTCCTGTGGCTCAGCCCCAGCCTAGCACCCTTGCTGACCCCTGCATGCATCCTGGCTTGGCCTGTGCAGCACAAGGTCCTTGGAGCCCTGGTGGCCCAGAGCACCAGGCAAGGGTCTGGACAAACACCCATAGCAACTCTGTCCCCACGAGTGTGTTCTCCTTTTCTCTTCTACCTCATCCTCTGAGTGTGACCAAGGATGCAGTCTCCAGCCCCAATCCTTGTCACCACACATGCACACACACACACACACACACACACACACACACACACACAGCTTGTTTCTGCAAAATGCAACAGCATTGAAGAAGTGTGTCCTCCTGGGGTTACACCGCGGGCAGGTCCAGGAGCAACTGCTAAGCCCAGGTTCCCTGCTAAAGAGGACAGGCTACGTGTCCACTTATCCATGCCTCTTCACCCTTAGTTCTTGGTTTTGCACTGGCAAAAAGCAGGAGTGGGGAGGAGACACCCATGGATTCCCAAGTTCCCTTCTAGCTCTAGTTGAGAGCTTACCACCCCCAAATCAAAGGGAGAGGTGTGGCTCCTAAATGATGTGTTTGTTTTGCAAGAATTGCTTGCAAGAGATCCTCAGAGAGTACCGTGGCAAGCTGGGGGGGGGGGGGAGAGAGAGAATGCATTTAGCCAGGTGTGCCCTTAGCGTCCGGGGGACGGCGCTCAAACAAGCCCAGGTTTGAGATCAACCCATCCCAGTGTGACCATTTGCCAGCGTTGCGGATTGGCGCCTTTGTGTGCCCCTTTGTAGAAACGGGCTCAGCGCTGGACACAGGAAGTGCTTGGCAAGCGTTTCCAGGAGCCAGCCCCCGGCTGCCAGGCGAGGGCAAGGGTCAGCAGTGGCGCAGACCGGCCCGGTGTCCTCTGCCAGGCCGCTGGCGAGTCTGGCGCCTGCGCCGCGGAGCAGGGGCGCAAGGGTTCTCTGCTCCTGTCTGGACAGGCCGGGAGGCGGACCGGGCGGGGAGGGACAGCTGGGAAGATTTAATTGCTCCTCCGAGGCTGGGGAGCGCCTCCTCCCTTGCCAAATGATCTGCATTTCAATGTGAGAAGTGGAAAGTAGGATGCAGCTCAAAGGGGTTACAATGATTAATCATTTAAAAAGCAAGATCTTAATTACAGGCCGCAATTTTTGCTATTTAAAGAGTCCATTAGTTGCCAGAAAGAAGAAGAAAAAAAATTATCACAGGTTTTTCTCCTCCGAAAGTAGAATGTGTGCAGGACAGCGGGGGAGGGAATCAGCTGCCGGCTCGGCTGGGGTGGGGGACAGAGGGTTTCCTGCACCCCTATACGAAGGAGGCACTGCCCCCGCGAGAGGACGCAGAGGCCACGCAGAGGCCACCAAGGCCGGGTCCGGACGGGCCGTGGGGCGGACCCCAGAGCCCCGCCGCGATCCCACCTGTGGGCCCCGCCCCCAGGCCCCGCCCCCGGCCCGACCTCGGCCCCGCCCCACGCAGGCTGCCGGGTTAATCGCCAGGCCCTCCCCTCTGACCCCTCTGTGGGTTTTAGACTTGTCTGGTCTCTGGAGGCCACCGGGGTATACAAAGGAAACTGGTGGGGCGCGGCGTCGGGAGTCAGATAAAGACAACTAAGCTCCGTAGTGGATTAATTTACTGATCCTCAGGGAGGTAAAAGATCAGAGGATCAAGGTCTCCTATGACCTCCGAGGCTTCTGTGGCAAGGGATGTGACCACACTTCCTCAGCCTCCTCACCAGAAGGCCTGAGCACACTTCCACCTCCTAGGAGGCACAGAGGCCCAGCCTAGGAATCGGCTCCACTCCTGGCGCTGCCTCCTGGGCCCCACCAGAACAGGACCTCCAGTCCAGACTGGAAGGCCACTGATGCTAGAAGCACCATCAAGACTAATAAATTGGGTTAAAATGGCAAGTGAGCCAGGTGGTGCAGGTCTGTAATCCCAGTTACTCTGGAGGCTGAGGCAGGAGGATCCCAAGTATAAGGTCAGCCTGGATGACTTAGTGAGACCTTATCTAAAATAAAATAAACCAGGCTGAGGGACGTAGCTTAGTTGTAGCACACTGGTGAGACCCTGGATTGTACCCTCAACGCTGAAAACAGCAACAAAGAACAGTTCAGAATGTGGGTTGCACCCAGGCTTCAAATTATCCTTATTCCTCTGATACTGTAGGCTTAAAACAAGCTTGCAAACACATTATGATGTCTACCAGCCTACCCAGAGGAAAGGTTTGTTCCTCGCCGAGCCTGCTTGATATTGATAGTAAATTAAACGGAACAGCATCTATAAACAGCCGCGCCTGCCACTCTGATTAAATGCTTCTGTTGTTTGTGCGTGTGCCCAGGAGTTGCTGGCAGCCCCTTCTATTCTAACACGTGGGCCCCAGAGGGCAGGCTGCTAAATTGGATTGAATGATAATCCGAGGAGCTTGGGGGCCACCGGAGAAAAGGAGACCCCAGCCACATCAACCACGTCTGAATTCAGAACAACCAAACCGATCCCTTGGTGACTATGCCCCGGCCTGTGCCTCTGCCATTTTTAGAGCGACCCACCCACCCTGAGCGGACCTGGCCGCTTGTCCCTGTCTCTTTAATTGCCAGGTTCCGGCCTCCTGGGGCTCGAGCCTGGTCTGGGAGGGTCCCAGTGCCACGTCGCCCCCTTGCGGCAGATGTAGCCTGCAGGGTGGGAGCGGTAATCCTGGAGTTTGGGCACCAGCAGGATTTAGACCACCCTCCCAGCCGCCCTTTGAAGGTCTCCCCTGCCCCTTGATGCTCTGGAAGACCCCTAAAACAGGTAGATTGTGATGGTACCTATCCAGGGTGCACATGAACGGGGCCTAAAACCCAGTGACCGTTTCCTGGGGAGACACCAAAGCCCCAGCCACAAAGAGCAGTGACTCAGGCAGCCCCTCACCCACTGGCCCCTGCCGGTCCAGGGAGCCATCGGGACACGAGTCCCCGGTCCTCATCCCACAGGGTGCCGGTGCTCAGGCCTCAGCCCAGGACGGGGAGGGCTGGATCCCCTTTCTCGGCAGCACCCCAGCTCTGGACCTGGCAACTGGAGGATGCCGTGTCTGCCTTGTTCAGACCTGCAAATGGGCCACAAATACCTACTGAACTGGATGCCAGGGCCACATCGGTGACAAACAGCCATGTCCCTGTCTTCTTGGAACTTAGTTCCTGTTTGACTAAAAAGGATGGATGGGTGAGCTGCCTCGTCTTTCGCCAGTGTCGCCCTCTTAATGAAACCTCCCTGTTTTACGCGGGAGCCGGCAAAATCTAATCCCTACTTCCGGGAGGCTGAGGTAGCAAGATCAAAAGTTCAAGCCCGGCGTGGACAATTTAGTGATCTAGTGAGACCCTGCCTTAAAATTAAAAAATGGAAAAGGGTTGGAGACGATGCTCGGTGTGGAGGTCCTGGGTTCAGTCCCCAGAACCCACACACAGATGAATGGCAGTCCTCAGCCCGTGGGTTCACCTTTACCGATTCAGGCCCCCTTCCAATGGTCGCTGTCCGGCCTTTGTTGTGTTTGCCATCATGAACTCAAGCCTTTCACTGCCCTACACCCGCAGCCTTTTTTACTTTAATTTTTAAAACAGGGTCCTGCAAAATCACTAAGTTGCCCGGGCTGATCTCAAATTTGCAGCCCTCCTGCCTCAGCCTCCTGAGTAGCTGAGAGGGTGTGCAACTCAGTCCCTGGGTGGACACTGTACTTCTTTATCTTGTTGGTCAGCTGTGTCCTCCACCAGGATGTCACTCCATGAGGAAAGGGGCTTGTGTGTGCTGGGTTCAAAGCTGTGTGCCATAGGAGCCCTCATTAATGCTGAGGCTCAGTAAAGGTTTGTTGAATACATAGATGACAGAGTTACCTTGCCACACTGACCCACTCCCTCCTGTATAGCCTCAAACTCTCCTCCAGGTTCTACTGTGGGGTCCCCACGTGGCTGACTGCCTGTCACCTGCTGTGAGCACTCACAGACATCCCTTCCCCAATCTGGGCCTCAGTTTTCTCATCAGACAAATGGGTCCATGTCCTTCCTCCTCTGTTGCCCTTGTATTTACTAGAACTGAATCTGGGCCAACTAGACAGGGACAGGGGCTTCCTGACACTTGAATTCCTTCCTTCCCCTTCCTGCCTGTGGCCTGCTGGGTAGGGGACATCATGTGAGGCATGAGAGCCCCCTAGCCTTCTGCTTTACCAGGCCTGGCTCTCAACTGGGGCTGCCCCAGTTGGTGTCCCTCATCCTCCATATGCGACAGGCAGGCCCCTTCAGCACCAGGGGTGGCATGAGGTGGGCACCTCTGTTCCTCCTTCCTGCCGTAGCTGTGTCTGTACCCAGCTGGCCTCAGGCTTTCATCCACAGGAACTTCATGTGCTGTCTCATAAGGAAGGCTCCTTGGGGGTGGGCAGATGGGGTGCCAGCCCCGCATTCTCTTGGGTTTCCCTCTGCCCTACTGTGCAGGGCCCAAGCAGCAAGGCAAGGTCCCTGGCTTCACCAGGGGAGCATCCCAGCTCCCTCCAGCAGAGGGCAGCCTGAGTGACAGCGGCCCCTGAAGACTTGGAGCAGCTGCTGAAGAGCCAGAGCCCAGCAAGTCCTGCGTAAGAGGCAGCTGGAGTGAGCGGGCCTCGGGCCCCGAATGGAGGAGTGGAGCAGACCTGTGCCGAACTCCTGCTCTTCTTCCTGGCTGTGTGACCTTAGAGAAGTCACTGGACTTCACATTTGGTTCCCAGATGCCAAATAACAGGCTATAGTAACCCTCATTCAGGGAGGCCGATATCACAGAATAAAGTCCCTGATACCGAGCCCAGGCACTCAATAAATGGTAACTGGTGATTTGCATTCTTGTGGTTAAATGACCACTTTAGAGCGCGGAGCTGTGTGACATTGGGTAAGCTGTGTGCCTTCTCTGGGTCCATGTGTAGAAGAAGGAACTTCGAGTGGAAGAATGGCAGGAAAGTGCAGCTGGGCTGGTTCAGTCTCAGTGGAGGAATCTGGACACTGGGTCTGCTCCTGAGGATGCCAGAGGACTTTTGGCTTGGACGTCAGCAAGCCTGGCTTTCCATGGAGGGATGTCCACACTTGATGCTTCAAGTGTGGCCTCTGGGGCTGAGCTGTCCTTTTGGATTCCAGGAAAGACCCTGGACCATGGCCAACTACCTCCTAACCCAGAGGGTTGGGGAAGGCTGCTAGCCTCCCGGAAGTCCCGCTGCAGCCCCTCTGGGGAGTGAGAGGTGAGCAGGGGCACGAGATCTGAGCAGAGCAAAGCACTGTCCCGATCTTCCCCTGGACAGACCTGAGCCTCCCCCAAGTCCGGTGGATCACTGAGACTGGGTCCCTGCAGGCACTCTACCTGGGTAGCCAGTCAGAGGAACTGGGGACAAGGCCACCAGCCCTGGAGCCCCATCTGCAACATGGCCACATGGTGAGGAGCTCAGACCCATGGCCTTGAGTCCCGCTCAGGAGCTGGGCAGCCCTGAGGAAGTTGCTTGGCTTCTTTCAACCCTGCTAGTCCAGGAGGGAACAGCCATGGGAGGACTCAACACGACGTGCTTTTAGGGCCCAGGAGGAGGAGCAGGAAGAAGTCAGGGTGTCCTGCTTCTCCCTCTCCCCTCCTCCACCCCGCGCCCCTGCCTCCCACACCGTGTGGCGCCTCTTCCTGGGGCCTTGCAGTCCCGAGCCCGAGCGTGTGTGCAGAGTGTGGTAGGGGCTGCAGAGAGCAGCCTGTGGCCGTGTGAATGGTCGCGCCCAGGACAGGATGGGGGCGGATGAATAGCTCTTGGGCTCCTCACTAGAGGGTCTGGGTCCCCAGCTGCCTCAGAGCGGGAAGGAGACTGGCGTCTCAGGAGCCTGGGAAAGGCTCTCCCCACCAGGCCACAGGCAAGGGTGGGAAGTCAGGGCTCGAGGGGGCTTTGTACCCTGCACAATTGCGGCCGCTCTTCTGGATAAAGGGGCGAACAAAGGGGCCTTCGGAAGTGGCCACGCTGCTCAGCACCGGGGAGGCCCCAGGAAGCCAGCTCTCACTGGCTGCCCACCCAGGCATCCTCCCAACGTCCCGCTGTCCCATCCCGGGGGGGAGGAGGGCAGCTGGCCCCAGCCACCCACAGCCTGGGCAGCTGGGCCGGGAGCTGTGAAAGCCAAGGGAACACCCTCTATGCACCAGAGAGCCTGGCCAGCCCGGCAGCGGGGGCCGTGGGGACTGGTGACTGACAGGGTGGGCTTAAGAAAGGCCTCAGTCCTGGCCAAAGGATGGCTCCATCCAGCCCCCTTCCCCAGGGGCTGCTGGCTGAGAGACCCCTCGTGACCACCCCCGTGCCCAGCACAGCCGGGGACCCTTTCCTTTACTGGCTCACTGGCCAAACAGGTGTCTCTCTGTGGGGGCCTGGTGACACGGGAAGTGCCCCAAACTCCCAGCTCAGGAGTCTGTGCACCTGGGCTCCACATCTCTGGCTCTGTGGCCTGATTCAGCTTCAAGTCCCTCAGAACTGTGGTTTCTTTATCTTTAAAATGTAGAACCAGGGCAGTGGTGGCACCTAGAGACCCACCTACTGGGGAAGCTGAGGTGGGAGGATTGCCTGAACCCAATAGTTCAAGACCAGCCAGGGTGACACAGCAAGATCCTGTCTCAGGAAAGAAAAAAAGAAAGAAAGAAAAACAGCCAGGCATGGTGGTGCACACCTGTAAGGTCCGCACTCGGGAGGATGAGGCAGGTGGATCCCCGTGGGTTTTAGGCCAGTTTGGGCTACATGAACAAGTTCAAGGCCACCTGTACTACACAGTGAGACCCTGTCTCAAATAAAATAAATAAAATAAAATCAGAAAAAATTGAAGGATGTGTCACATGACATGGCGTCACAGAATAAGGAGGGGGGAGCCCCTGACACTTGATCTGCTCTCTAAATAGAAATGACATTTCGTAGGCCCTGTCTGGATATGGAAAGACCCCAAATTCTAAATCAACTGTGTCCAGAAGTAGTCTCAGGCTGTGACTTCCACAATCTTAATAACAGGGCTGGGGATATAGCTCAGTGGCACAGTGCCTGCCTAGCAATCTCAGTACCAAAACAAAACTATGTTTCCATTTGATGCTGGGCGTGGTGGCACATGCCTATGATCCTAGCACTTGCAAGGCTGAGGCAGGAGGATTGCTGCGAGTCTGAGGCCAGCTGGGGCTACAAAGTGAGTTCACGGCCGGCCTGAACTGCATAGTGAGACCCTGTCTCAAAAAAAAAAAAACTTAATAACAAATTGTGAACTTTTCATGTGCGAATTACTTCAGGTTTACAGAAAAGTTGCTGATTGTACATCCCATGTACCCCATGTCCGGGTTTATCTGACATCAGTGTCTTCCATAATGATGTTTGTCACAAGGGAGAAATGACTCTATGAACTAAATAAAGCCCAGACTTCCCTGAAGTGAGTCACCTGTGTTTCCTAACTTTTATCCTGGAACCAGGATAAAACCTATTGTATTTGGCCCCCTGGGTTTTAATGGATAAAAGGACTAGTAGCTCTCCAGGGACACTGCTGACCTCTCAAGACAAAGCTCATTTCCTCAGTGGGACGAGGACCCCCGCAACTTTCAGTCTCTGCTCTCCAGCCCATCAGTGCACACTAGGGTTCACCCCACAGAGCTCCGGCTACGGAAGGATCTCTGTGGCTTCCTGCTGGCTTGGAAGTCTGCAGGACATACTGGTAAGAACTGGGATCCACAAGGCACCAGAGGGACCTAGGTCTCCGCTACTTGGCACACACCACATGCCCAGGTGCACACAGCTCCAAGTGCAAGTTTTCCTGCAGCTCAGAGTGGTCCTGAATCCACAAGTTCCCCCTTCCCAGCCCCGAACACTGGAATGAGTAGGAGTGGCCCAGCCCCCAAGCCCACACCTGCCTGCCTCCCACAAAGCTGGTTCCGGTTGGCTGGTTG
>PVLA01014303.1:0-31280 GCA_004027455.1 Hydrochoerus hydrochaeris | reverse complement strand
ATTTGTCAAGGCTGAAAGTCCAATTTTTCCCTTTCAGTATGTGAAACTCAGAAGGAATTGCTGACTTGGACATTAGATGGTGCCATCTGACAAGGATAAGTGTGTCTCCAGGAGTTCTCCATGGTCACTTGCAGGCAATGGCTAGATAGAACCAGTTCAATTGGCTGTAAGTAGATGAATTGAGAGTGAGGAGTTTACGCAATAGCTGTTGTTAGCAACTGCAGTGGCTGATGAGGGTGCCAAGGTTGAATTCTCAAAAAGAATGGGTAGCTTTTTTTTTTTCATGTTTTATTTTTTTAGTTCTGGGAACCTCCACGTGAGCACCTAGAAGTTATTAACATCTGATTTGCTCTCTGTCTGTCTTTGATCCTAACCTGAGCACCTCTAGAATCCTTCTGGCCATTTTATTAATTCTTGCCATTCATGTTTGGTAAATGTGGAGTGAGGGGAAGCTCATACATGTGCAGATTAGAGTTAAAAATTAATTAATGGGGAGATGTGTATCTGGTGTAGTATAACGATGCTAAAGTGAATATATGCAAAAGTGTGTCTTTTCCACATTAAATAGGAGTCCCTAGATGGCTGTCCCTTGTTTCCTTTGTATTTAACTTGATAAGGGAGTTGGTTACCTTGGACTTTCATGCCCCTGGCTACATCTCTGTTTTGCCTTTGATTGTGCCTAGTAAATTTTTATGTTAATTGTGTTACACGGCACCTTCCTGGGTCTCGTTTCTCTCTGCTCTTTACCTTTTTCTAATTGTTGGAGTCTAAAAGTGCCTTTAGTAAGATTTCTTATTAATTATTTTAATAAACCTCAATGAGATGATATTTTATGGTATAATTTTTCTGGCCTGTGACCCCATCTCTATAAAAACACACAGAAATTTCCACACTTTTTATGAAAAAGCTAAAAGTTTATTAAAAACTGGAAGTGAGATCCAAATCTGCACTTGTGTACTGTGTGATACTCTGATAAAAGCAACACAGAAAAAAACACACAAGTGTCAGTTCAGAAACAACCCATGGATACAAAGAGCAGTGACTAGAAGAAAAGAACAAGGGGCTTCCTTGTGGTACACGTGCTCCATTTCTTGATGTGATGTTTACAAATCTGTCTTCACTTAGCAGTTATTCAATGAAACGTAGTACTTGTTACACTATCCTTCTATAAGAAAGTTTAAAAACACTGTCAAATAATGAACCCTTTCCTGTTTGAATGAATACATGAAAATAAATGAAGTACATGAAGTTTGGGGAGATCCTATGCAGGTACTGATACAATGCTTATTATTAAATCACAGCCCAGAAGTTTCAGACTGGAAAGCATCTTGTGAATCATCAGGTCTAGCAGGTGCTGGTTCTTCATGGAGTCCATTCTGTACATTCTGCTCCAGTGGGATGAGGCAAAGCCAGAGGGCAGCATCCCAGCCAAGCTCCTCGGGGGACTCTGATGCACATATCAGTGAGCCGTCCAGGAAGGTGAAGTGACTTCTCAGAGCCAACATGTTCTCCAAACGTCACAAAGGCCAGATCATCAAATGCCTAGATGCCCCTGCCAAGATTGGATAATTCCACTATAGAGGAGCATCAGCAAGAGCCATCATCCTTAATAGGCTCATGAATGATATTTGTTTCTATGATTATGACTTTTTTCAGTCTGGAAATAATCATGTTTTCTAATATGTTTTGGATTTCATACATCCAATGCAGCAATTATACCTTTATTCTGTATTATCTGTAGACTCGTGGACTGCTAAAACTGGGTAGCTACAAACCTATCTAGTCATTTTTGGTTGATGAAAGCAACATGATAGAGACTAGCAATTTTTCAATTGTTTCCAAGACCCAATTCTCCATTTCAATCGACTAGATTTCTTTTTAGACTAGCTTATTTTGTGGCGAGATGAATTACTTTACAACTCATAATATCCTTAGTTTTTTGCTTGCTTCTTTCCCATGCTATGACTTTTCCGACTGGTTCAGTTTGCTATGACTTTTCCGACTGGTTCTATTGAAAACAATTGTTGATGAACAACAGTGAGTCTCCAAATGCCACAAGATGGCAAGTTGTTAGGGAAAAAAAAGGAAATAGGGCTCCACAGAAGAGGACAGGCTTTGTTGGGGTTAATATCTGAGAGGGACTGTTAGCAAGCACACATCAAAGTTGCAACATTCTCACAGACTGAGGAGTGTATATGGGATTTTAAGAGACTGTGGCTATCTTCAGTCAGGGTTGCTTTGTAAGCTTTGACAACTGGACTGTTGTACCACCTGTGTTTATCTGCAAAATATCAACATTTAAAAATGGGTGTGGAAATCTTGGTCACGGTGGGGGAGGTGGCAGTTCTGTCTACCTCCATTCAAAAAGACACTTAAAACTTGGGGCTTGGAGCAGTTGTCTTTTGATCAAGATAGCAGTTTTCTAACTATGTCACAAGTGACAGAAGACAACATAAAAATCTCCACTGGACTTAATTCAGGGTGCTCCTTCATCCGGGGATAGTGCAAAGTAAATTAAAGAGAAATGTAAGAATTCTTTTTTTAAATTTAACAATTGCAGGTAGGTAATTGTAAGAAAGATAATCATCACAGAAGCTAAAGCAACATGATTCTTCCACAAACCCCAAAGGGAGAGGTCAATGCCTTGCTGTCTCAAGAATTCTGTGCTAGAACATCTGAAGTTAAACATAGAAAGAACATAATTAATTTCTAGACTCTGCTATATTTTACTCACTCATTATTGTTTTAAAAAGCCTACAGACTAATGAAATTTTCAATAATTATCCTTTTCTACATAATAGCTAAGTCCTTGAGTGCTTATAATTTTGCCACCTACTATGCTAAGCAGCTTGCACTTCATAGCTTAATTTCTAAAACAATCTAAAAGCATATGGACACAGTACGCTTTTTTAACTTTAGAAACAAACCAACAATAAAAATGATGATGCAGAATTTCAAAACAAAATAATAGGAAATTAACCCTGGTTAATATGTTGCATATTGATACCTTCAAAGTAACCACTCAGATTACAAGAAACAGGCATGAAAAAAAAAAGAGCAAACCATGAAACAATGACAGCACAAACTGCTTTTTAAACAGACAGAGATCATTTAAAAGAGGAGGAGAGGTAGGCTAAGGAATTGGCCAAGCTTACAAAGTCAGACAATGAGCTAAGCTTTTAAACTGCTCAAATAATTCATTTCTAAAACTCTAATTATACTCTCTTCAAAGAAAACATTTATTGAGTAGTATTTTCTTATGTGTGGTGGGAAAAATCTGATCTTTAACCATTCACTCCTAAAGCTACGATGATTGAGTCTTATAATTCTGCTCATACACAATACAAAATGAGTCCTAAACTAGGAAGAGAGGTGAGCAAGGGCTTCAGGTCAGAGCCGTGCCCCGTCAGTTTTGGCACCAAGAATGGAATGAGCACTGCAGATGCTCAGCTACAGCACCCTCTCAATAAGCCTAGGGCTCAGACAGAAACCCAGGGTAGCAGCTAGCACCGAGCAGGATGGCCTGGTTCTGACAAAGCACCTGCTACTAAAATATCTCATACAATATTATTGCTTGCCACAATTCCAGTGCATCTCCTGGAATTTAGCAGTTCCAAAACCAGCCATGCCCTCTCTTGACTGTAAGAGTACCTTTCTCCTGCCTCTTGTGAGGATAAGTCTTAAATGGGTGGGGAGTATGTGGAGGCACCTTATCTGTTGCTATTTTTCACATCCTCTTCATGGCATGCAATGGCTTTTTGTTACATATATGCCACATGGAACAAAACGAAAGGGGTAAGGTAAAGAAAACTTTTCTTCATATAGCATATTTCTATCAGTAATTTAAAATAGAAATTTGCCTTATTAATAAGAATTTCTTCTATATCCTCTGAATATCCAGGAGCAGTATTCTCTTTTCTCTCAATTTTTAATGTATCAAAAGAAAACCATTAACAGCAACAAAAAGAAATTATTACAAATTGAAGACAAGATTCTCTAATTTCATAAAAGCTGCTTTTGTATTAATGAAATCAAGCACAAATGAGAATTCCTTCTTAATCTACTGAGATTTGTGATTCTTTTATCAGAGGACACATCCTATGCATGAAGAGCAGCCTTTGATTTCAAGACACCTCCCAAATGTGTGAGGCAGAGAGAAGTGCCAGGATCCTAGTGGGCCTTATCTACTCTGCTCGTGCATTTCTCCCCTCTATTTCTTATTGGTGTGCCTTGGCTGAGTTCAGAGTCCATACATTCAAAAACCACAAGCTATTGCTAGCCTATCAGAGCATCCAATTGCAAACTCAAATGTTCTGAAAAATATGAACTCAAGTCCGTACTGAAATCATTGAAAAGATTTTTTAAAAGACCTAAAACAAAGATTTCTCCAGACTAAGTACACAGATTGAAGGTAGTACAATACAACAAAATCTGGTCCACAATTGTTAATGAAAAATGACTTATTCTACAGGTTGGAAAAATCATATTTGTAAAGGTTTGTCCACTTGGTTTGGTACCAGATACAAGCCCAGGAACTTTCTCCATCACATTTTCTAATTTGTAGTAAGCAAATCTGTTAAGACACTGAATACAAACTTACATTACAAAGGAACAGTCTGATACATCCACTCCTTGACAGAAGTTTTGTCCCTGAAATTCATTGTGCTGCAAAGCCTATAAAGCAAGGAGGGAAAGACAAAGACAGATAGTTTTAAATTTTTTAAAGTTTCCAAAGAATTGTCATGATTGTACCTTCAAGCCTTATTTGGATGGTCTTTTCTAAAACCATAAGAAGTTTGCATTCACAGTCTTTGTCACATCAAAGCAAGAAAGGTTATTTTCTCTGGGGACCAGGAGCTATAGGGTTACACAGAGTATGCCATAGGTCTCTTCTTTTTCTCTCTTCAATTTCATAATGCCAAAACACTAAAATAAAAAACAGCCATTGATTATTATTATTGATAATTATTATTATTGATTTGTGGACATAGTCTTTTCTTGTTTATTTACCTCACAAATTTATTATTGGATGCTTGTTTGTCTTTAGTGCTGATATTGAACACAGAGCCTTGCACATTCTAGGTGAACACTCTACCACTGAAGGGGTGGAGTATTAATCAGTGGTGCAGCACTGTCCTAGCATGTGTGAAGCTCTGGGTTCAAACTTCAGAATTGGAAAAAAAAAAAGCAGTAATGGTAGTCAGGAACTCAGTTATGCTGTACTCAGACACAGACAGTTTTTTCTAGAGTTGATTAGCTTACTAAAGCCAACATGGCTATGAATATTAGATGGGTGTGTTCTTCTAAATTCCTGTCAATATGTTATGTATTGTCTCTTATTATCTCATTTATTTACTTATTAAAATGAAATACAATGTTTTTTTTAATCAGTCAGTGACTCCCTTACTGTGAGATTTCTTCCCCTAACCACACCCTATTTCATATCCCTCGAACAACTGGGTGATTGGGGCAAACATACATGACTTCCTGCCCTTCTCTGAACCAAGGCTAATAAAAAATTCTTACCTAATGGTCCTGACATAAAATTCTTGAATGAGATGAAACATAATACATGATCCCCAAAATGAGGTAGTTAGGCTTTATTTTGGTTGTTCACTCTTTGGATACTTAGTCATAATGACAGAGGAGTATAACTTACTGTAAAACCATAATAAGGAATGCTGAAATACTGAACCCAAGAGAGCCCAGGAACCATGACTTCAATATACAGTGACAAACCCAAAAAAACCTACCAAAAGCAGGAATCACATAAAATTAGAACAAGGTTAGTGACTTCATGAAGCATCTTACAGAAACCATCTTTAAAATTCTTACATATTTTAATATATTTCTGCTAGTGCAAACTATTTAGGAATACTTTATACTCACTTAGGTTTTTCTTTGCATGTGTACATCTCTGTATAGCTATATTAGTCAGCTCTTCAGCACTGTGAAACATCCTAGGGAGAAACAAGCTAGGAGGAAAGTTGCATTTTGGCTCACAGTTTCAGAGGTATCAGTGCATGATCACTTGGTTCTGTTGCTTCTGGCCCAGTTGGTAGGAAGATCATCATGGGAGAAGAGGTGGTAGAGGAAAGATGCTCATCTCATGTCAGTCAGGAAACAGAGTTAGAGATTGCACTGCCAGGCTTGTCTCATATTTTGTTCTATGTGGGCCCTTACCATACTGGATGGTGTTACCCACATTTATGGAAGGTTTACCGTCTCCTGTGCTAAGTCTCTGGAAACATGCTCATTGATGCACTCAGAGGTGTGCTTTTCAAATTGCCTAGGCATTTGTCAATCCAATCATGTAGAAAGACAACATTAACCATCACAATTATTAATGCTGATATTGGTCTGAAAGAAATATCAATATATCCATCATTATAGGCATCAACGAAGATGCAGGAGTCAACACAAATGACATAGGAAAGCCACAGAAGTAATAGCAGAAAATTCCCCAAACATAGGGAAAGAATCTGATATACGGATAATTGAGGCATATAGAATGCCAAACAGTCATAACCAAAATAAATCCACATGCAGACATATCATAATTAAGATGCCAGACATACAGTATAAAAATGGAATATTAAAAGCTGTTAGAGAAAAGGCACAACTCTGACATCAAGGAAACCCCATCTGAATCAGGGCAGAATTTTCAGCACAAACCTTAAGCTAAGACAAGCTTTGAGTGAACTGTTTCAAGTCCTGAAAGAAAACAACTTTCAACCCAGACTGATATAACCTGCAAAAATTTCTTTGAAAGTTAATGGAGATATAGCATACTTCCATGATAAAGAACAACTGAAGATATTCATGTCCAGAAAACCAAACCTAAAAAAAAAATACTGAAAGACATGCTAGAGAGAGATAAAAATGACTGCAATTTCCTGAACAGCAACAGAAAGAAAACATGAGACAGGGTAAGCAATTAAATAAGGGAGGAAATCAGAAAACCAACAACAGGAAAATAACATGATGAAGTTGACCCAGAGCTAGATCAACTAGACAAAAAGTTGGCAAAGAAATAACATAACTGAATCAAAACTGAATTCAAAAATGAATTTAGTAGATGTTTACAGGGTGCCCCACCCAACCACATCAGAATACACATTCTTCTCAGCTGCACATATATTCTCTAAAATATATATATATTAGTCCATGGAACATTCTTAGGTAAATATAAAGAGATTGAAATTATTCCATGCTGTCTCCTGTGCTAAGTCTCTGGAAACATGCTCATTGATGCAATCAGAGGTGTGCTTTTCAAATTGCCTAGGCATTTGTCAATCCAATCATGTAGAAAAGCAACAGTAACCATCACAATTATTAATGCTGATATTGGTCTGAAAGAAATATCAATATATTCATCATTATAGGCATCAACAAAGATGCAGGAGTCAACACAAGCAGTCAACACAACACAAGCAACTTCAAGCAGTTAGTAGGGGCCTGAATTCAGTCCCAGAGCCAAACATGCTGGAGCTGATTCCCAGCACAGAGGGGAAGCTTTGGAAAGTTGCTCCCAGCCAGTAAGACCACTCCCAGTGTCCCAATTCAACAGAGGACCCAGAGGAGATTCCCACAGACCTAACTGGGTCATGCCCAGTATCCTCCAAGGTTACTAGCAGGCTAGCAGAAGCCTGAATTAAATCCTGGGAGCCAAACTTGCACAAGCTGATTCCCAGCACATGGAGGAAGCTTAGGAAAGATGCTCCCAGGGGGCATGGCCATGCCCAGTGTCCCAAATCACCAGAGGACACAGGTGAGGTCCCCACCAGCATAACCAGGCCATGCCCTGTAACCTCCAAGTGGCTAGCAGTTACCTGCAGACTGGCCCAGGAGCCAAAAGTGGGCCAGGTGACTCCCAGCACATGGGGGAAGCTTTAGAACATTGCTTGAAATCTGGAAATATAGGAAAAGGACAAAAAAAATAGCAAAGCGCAATCTCAAACTTCCAGCCAAACCCAAGCAATTTCAGGTGTATGGCATACATTTTCTTCTATGTCCAGCCTAGCAGACATGGACATTGAAGAAAATGTATACCATACACCTGAAATTCCTGAAATGATAACAACTGAAGTAAAGAAACAACTCTGGGAAGCTAAAAAAGCACTCAGATAACAAATGACCTCCCAGGTAAAAGAAGAAATGAAAAATGTAATGAAAGAAATGTTGAACACATTTTAAAAAGACATAGTTTAAAAAATTACAGAAACAAAGCAAAAAATGGAAATCCTGAATGAACAATATAAGAAACAAACAGAATGCATGAAGCAGATTCAAAGAGATATACAGGAAATCAAAAATTCCATTGAAAGTTGGCAAAACTGCCTCAATGAAAGTGAAGATAGAATTTCAGACCTTGAAGACAAGATTGTAGCTAGTGAACAGGAAAGGAAAGATCTTTTAAAAATAACAAGAAACCAGGAAATAACAATTTAATAGCTTCAAGATGATGCAAAGAAAAACAATATACAATTGATAGGTATAAACAAAATAGAAGGTGAAGACACAAATGATGTCAAGAGGCTATTTACAGGTGTAATACCTGAAAATTTCCCAAACATGACAATGGAAACTGACATATGAATCAGTGAATCATATAGAACTCCAAATAACCACAACCAACATAAAACTACACCCAGACATATAATAGTCAACATCCCAGAATTTGAACATAAGAAGAGAATATTAAAAGCTGCTAGAGAGAAGAGACAGATCATCTATAAAGGAAAGCTTATCAGAATCACAGAAAACCTCTCAAGACAAGCAATGAAATCAAGAAGAGCATGGAGGGAAGTATTTTAGAACCTAAAGGAAAACAACTTCCAACACAGACTGATGTACCCTTCAAAACTATCCTTCAAAATTGATGGAGAAATATGATACTTCCATGACAAAGGACAGCTGAAGAACTTCATGACCACCAAACCAACCCTGAAAAGAATACTGAAAGACATTCTAAATACACATAGGAAAAAACCACTAATCAAGGCAGACAGTTAAACAGAGTAGAAACTTAAAGAATCAACAGCAGAAAGATAATATGTCAAAAGTAAACCAATATATATCAGTTATAAATGTTAATGTAAATGGCCTCAATTCACCAATTAAAAGAAACAGACAGGAAGAATGGATCAAGAAACAAGAATACAACCATATTCTGTATAAAGGAAACACATCTAACCCAAAAAGCAACTCATAGACTGAAAGTCAAAGGATGGAAAACAATACTCCATGCTAAGGATCAAAAAAAAAAAAAAAAAAAAAAAAAAAAAAAAAAAAAAAAAAAAAAAAAAAAAAAAAACACCAGAGTAGCTATTCTGTTTGCAGACAATATGAACCTCAAACCAAGCATGATCTGAAAAGAGAAAGAAGGTCACTACACACTAGTTAGGGGAAAACTTCAAGACAAAGAGATAACAATCTTAAATATATATGCACCAAATTCAGGAGCATCCAGCTATACAAAACAAATATTAACAGAAATAAAAAATCAAATAAGTAATAACACAATTAAAACAGGAGACCTTAACACACCATTGACACAAACGGACAGATCAGCTAGAGAGAAAATCAGCAAAGAAATAACTGATTCACACCTAAGAACAAATGGACTTGGTGGAAGTATACAAAGTGTTCCACTCAACAACATCAGAATATATATTCTTCTCAAAAGCACATGGAATATTCTCTAAAATAAACTATATAATAGCCCTCAGAACATGTTTAAAAATAAATGCAAAAAATTGAAGTAATCTAATGCATGTTATCAGCTCATAGTGACGTGAAAATAGAAATTAATGACAAAAGAAACTGCAAAAAAACCCAGAAACACATGCATATTGAAAAATACTCTCCTGAGCAATCAGTGCATCACAAAGGAAATTAAAGCAGAAATTGCACAATATTTACAGGAAAACGAAAATACAAATACATCATACCAGAACCTGTGGTAAACAATGAAAGCAGTCTTCAGAGAAAAATTTATTGCAATGTATTCTCACATCAGGAAAACACAATGAACAAATAAACAACTTGGTGTTATACCTCAAACATCTAGAAAAAAAGAGCAAGTCAAGCCCAAAGCCAAAATAAGGGAGGAAGTTATAAAGGTTAGAGCACAAATCAATGCAATAGAGACTAAGAAAACAATAGAAAGAATCAATGAATCAAAGAGTTGGTTCTTTGAAAGAATAAATAAGATTGATAAGCCCCTAGCCATCCTTATTAAAAAAGGAAAGAAAAAACTTAAACTCATGCAATAGGGAATGAAAAGGGTGAAATCAATACAGACCTAGTGGAAATACAGAAGATCATCAATACCTATTTCAAAAACCTCTGTTCTCATAGGATTGATAAAACAGAAGTAATGGACAGATTCTGAGAAACATATGAATAACCAAAGCTGAGTCAAGAAGATGTAAAACTTCTGAATAACCCAATTTCAATTAACAAAATTGAAAATGTAAGTAAATCCTTACCAACAAAGAAAAGCCCAGGTCCAGACAGATTCACTGCAGAATTCTACAAAAAAATTCAAAGAAGATTTACTGCAGACACTTCTCAAACTCTTCAATGAAATTGAAAGGGAAGCAATTCTCCCTAACTCATTCCTGGAAGCAAACATTACTCTAATACCAAAACCTGAGAAAGACTCAACCAAAAAAGAGAACTAATGGACAATCTCTCTAATGAACAAAGATGCAAAAATTCTCAATAAAATATATGCAAACATAATGCAGCAAATCATCAAGAAGATTAAACGCCACGACCAAGTGGGATTCATGCAAGGAATTCAGGGATGATGAAACATACACACATCAATAAATATAGTCCACTATATAAATAGAGCCAAAATTAAGAACCATGTGATCATTTCTATAGATGCAAAAAAAGAGCTTATGATAAGGTCCAACACTTATTCATGATAAGAACCTTACAGAAAATTGGAATAGATGGTTTTTACCCGTAGATGATAAAAGCCATCTATGACAAACCAACAGCCAGCATCATATTAAATGTCCAAAAACTGAAAGCCTTTACTTTAAAATCAGGCACAAGACAAGGATGTCTCTTATCACCACTCCTATTCAATTTAGTGCTGGAAATACTAGCCATAGCAAGATAAGAGTGAGAAATAAAAGGACTAAGGATAGGAAAAGAGGAAGTTAAATCATTTGTGGATGACATGATACTCTACAAAGATGACTCCCAAAATTCCATTGAAAGACTCCTAGGTATAACAAATGAATTCAATAATGTAACTGGATACAAAGTAAATACTCAAAAATAAACAGCATTCTTATACAATCAACCAAATCACTGACAGAGAAGCCACATCCTTCACAAATAGCATCCAAAAAATAAAATTTTTAGGAATCAATCTAATAAAAGAAGTAAAAGATCTATTAGGGGAAAAATATAATGCCCTGAAAAAGAATTCAAAGAGAGCCTCAGAAAATAGAAGGACATCCCTTGTTCATGGATAGGAAGAATAAACATTGTGAAAATGGCCCTTCTCCAAAAATTGCTATACAGATTTAATGCAATCCCAACCAAAATATTACTAGCATACCTCACAGATCTAAAGAAATCACTCCTAAAATTCATCTGGAACCAGAAGAGACCTAGAATAGCAAAGGCATTTCTAAGCAACAAAGGCAAGACAGGAGACATCACAATCCCTGACTTGAAGTTATACTACAAAGCTACTGTAATAAAATCTGCATGGTACTGGAATAAAAGCAGAATTGAAGATCAATGGAATTGATCTGAAGATACAACTACAAACACACTCAGACATTTATCTTTGACAAAGGGCCCAAATACTTTCACTGGAAGAATGATAGTCTCTTCAATAAGTGTTGCTGGAAAAATTGGCTCTCCATATGCTGACAACTCAAAGTAGACCCATGCATATCACCATGTACTAAACTAAAGTCTAAATGGATAAAAGATCTAAATATTAAAACAGAAACTGTAAATTTGTTGCAAGACAAAGTAGATAGAAATCTTGAAGACATAGGGATAGGTAGAGAATTCATGAACAGGAATCAAACAGCACACAAAATACAGAATCAATAACTGAAATCACATCCTATTAAAGCATTTTTGCATATTAAAAGAAATCTCTAGCATAGCCAAAAAACTGGGAAAAAAATCATAGTGAACTGTCCCTTAAACAAAGGAATTCTGTCTAGAACATATAAAGAATTTTAAAAAATCAGCTGGCTGAAATTCAAAGACCCATTCTAAAAATGGGCATCTGAGATGAATACACAGTTCTCAGATGGAGAAATACAAATGGCAAATAAATGCATGAAAAAATGTTCAGCAACATTGGTTATTACAGAAATGCAAATTAAAACCACACTGAGATTCCAGCTCACTCCAGAAAGAATGGCCAGGATAAAGAAAACTATCAACAACAAATCCTGGAAAATGGTACATGGAAAAAGGAACTCTTCTGCACTGTTGGTGGGAGTGCAGACTAGTGCAAACACTGTGGAGTTCAGTCTGGAGGTTCCTCAAAAGCTGGGATTGGAAGTCCCATTTGACCCAGCTATTCCACTTCTGGGTATATTCCCAGAAGAACTGAAAACATCATACCACAGTGATATATGTGCACCCATGTTTATAGCAGCACAATTTGTAATAGCCAGATCATGGAAACAACCTAAATGGCCATCAACTGAGGAATGGATAGAAAAGATGTGGTCTTTTTATACAATGATGTGCTACTCATCTATAATGAATGATCACATTGAGATATTTATAATTAAATGGATGCAACTAGAGACCATACTCATAAGTGAAGTAAATCAAACTCACATGTGTAAATACTATATAGTTTCCCTAGTGTAAGAAATGGTAAGAATACATAAGATACGACAAACTCAATAAATCCAGTGAAAGGATAAGAATTTGCTTAAAGGGGAAAAATAATATTTCAAGGAAAATGAGGAAAAAGCAAAAGTAATGGAAAAGAAAAATATCTAAAATTTTATAAACACACTTAGGATAGTTAAGAAGATTGTGCTACAAATTCTATAAGTTCTGGGAACAAAAAGTTAATGTTCATAGGATTGGAACAATTGTGCATACTATTGTATGGTGATCTGAAGAACTCTTGAGTATCATGCAAAACAGCAACACTAGTTATGTTCCTGCCACCTTGTTTGGAAGGCCTATACTGTCAGTGTTTGGGGCTCTTTCATATTATTTATTTGTCTTTTTTGTTTTGAGTTTTTCTAGGAATTTGTTTTGTTTTGTTTTACCCTCTAATACAGAAAAGATAGGTATACATGTACAGACTCATACATGTGTAGAACTTCTACTAAACAGTTTATGAGAATTGATTATACAATGCATAATGTAATGAACAGCTACTTTGAAGAAAAAGAGGCACTATGATATCCAGTGTTGACTGCATAGTATCATGCTATGACATCCAGCAATACTATTATTTTTTGTTCAGAGTGGTTTTAGTCTGTTTTGTATTGTTTAATTTCAACATGCATGAAGGTATGGACAGCTATTTTGAAGGGGACGAGAGACATTATGGCAGCCATTGTTGATTTACCTGTTTTCTGTTTTTGAAGGCCTAAAATGCCTTCAGCATTCTGTTCTGATCAGTTTAATACTATTTCATTTTGCATGAATTCATTATGTGTGAAGATATGGACAACTATGTAGAAGAAAACAAGAGACAATATGATAGCCAGTGGTGATCTCCTGCTTTGAATTCTGTGTCACTTATATTGTTTTCTTCTGATCTGTTTTGTTCTGTTTAGTTTTATTCTCTTTAAAATAAAATTTTTAAAATTATCCCATGCATAATAATATCTGACCATAGTGTACTAACATTAGAAATTAATCACAAAAAAACTGCAAGACCTGCCTAAATACATGGATAAATAACAATCGCTTGAACAATCCATAGGTTATAGGTGAAATTGAAGAATAAATAAAGCAATACCTACAATTAAATGAAAATTGAGATACAACATACCAAAACCTGTGGGACACAATGAAAGTGGTCCTAAGAGGGAAATATATAAAAATTAATTGTCACATCAAGAACACCAAATGAAAACAAATAAACAACCTAATGCTACACCTCAAGCTTCAAGAAAAAATAAAATCAAGTAAAACCCAAAGCTTATAGAAGAGAGGAAATTTTAAAGAATGGAGAAAAAATTAATGCAACTGAGGCTAAGAACACAATACAAAGAATTAATGAATCTAAGAGCTTGTATTTTGTGAGAATAAACAAAAGTTTTGAACTTCTAGCCAACCATATCAAGAAAAAGAAAAAAGAATTCAAATTCATGCAATCAGGACTGAAAAGAGAAAAATTACTACAGATCTTATGAAAATTCAGAAGATCACGAATGCCTACTTTGAAAACCTTTACTAACAAATGGTGGAAAACACAAAGGAAACAGTCAGATTTCTAGAAACATATGAATTACCAAAGCTCAATCAAGAAGATATAACAAGTTTGAATAACCCAATATCAGCTACTGAAATTGAAAACATGATTAAAAACTTACCAATAAAGAAAAGCCCAGGTCCTAATGGATTAAAGGCTGAATTCTACAATAAATTTATAGAAGAGTAATGCCAATATGCCTCAAACTCTTCAATGATATTGAAAGGGAAGCAATCCTCCCTAACTCATTCCTGGAAGCAAGCATTATTCTCATAATAAAACCAGTGAAAGACCCAAACAAAAAGGAGAACTATAGTCCAATCTAACTAACCAACAGTGATGCAAATATTCTCAATAAAATACTGGCAAATAGAATGCAGTAAATCATCAGGAAGGTTATAAATCATGACCAAGTGGGATTTATCCCAGGAATGCAAGAATGGTTTAACATATGCAAATTAATAAATGTAATACACCATATCAACCAAGTCAAAGACAAAAGTCACATGATCATCTCAGTTGACACAGAAAAAGCTTTTGATAGAGCCAAACACTTTTTCATGATAAATACCCTAAAGAAATTTGGAATATATAGTATCTATCTCAATCTGATAAAGGCCATTTATGGCAAACCAGCCGTCAACATTATACTAAATGAGCAAAAACTGAAATCTCTCACTTTTAAGTCAGAAACAAGACAAGGATGTCCATTATAACTATTCCTATTCAATATAGCTCTGTAACCATCAGTCAAAGCAATCAGATAAGAGACAGAAATAAAATGAATAAAGATAGGAAAGGAAGAAGTTAAATGATCACTATTTGCAGATAACATGATCCTCTAGAGAGAAGACCTTAAGAACTCCATCAAGAGGCTCCTAGACTTAATGAACAAATTCAGCAGTGTAGCTGGATACAAAGTCAACACTCAAAAATCAATAGCATTCCTGTACACAAACAAGAAAACACATGGGGAGAGAAATCATGGAAATAACACCTTTCACAATAGCATCAAAAAAAAAATGAAACACTTAGGAATCAACCTAACAAAGAATGTAAAAGACCTATATGCTGAAAATTATACTACGCTAAAAAAAGGAGATTAAAAAGGCTATGAGAAAATGGAAAGATATCACTTGTTGGTTAGGAAGAACCAACATCATGAAAATGGCCATACTCCCAAAACTGTTATACAGATTTAATGCAATCCCAATCAAAATACCACTAACATACCTTACAAATCTGGAGAAAACTTTCCTAAAATTCATTTGGAAACAGAAGAATTCTAGAATAAAAAAAGTCAATTCTGGGCCCAAAAAGCAAGGCAAGAAGCATCTCAATTCCTGAATTGAAATTATACTACAAAGCTACATCATACTATGGGCAAAGAAATAGACCTGAGGACCAGTGGAACAGATAAAGACTATGAAAACACAACTACAAAGACAGTCACCTTATATTTGACAAAGTTACTAAATATATTCACTGTAAAAAAAAAAAGCTTCTTTAGTATATTGTGTTGGGTAAGTGGCTTTAGACATGTCAAAGACTGAAACAAACTCTTGTCTATCACCATGCACTAAACTAAAGTCAAAATGGATCAAAGATGTAAATATTAAAATAGAAACATTAAATCTACTGGAAGATAAAGTAGGTAGAAATCTTGAAGACATGGGGTAGGCAAAGAGTTCATGAACAAAACCCAAACTGCATGGGAAGTACTTCAAAGAATCAACAATTGATATCTCAACTTATTAAAAAGTTTTTTCACTTCAAGAAATCACCGACAAAGTGAAAAGAAAACCCACTGAATGGGAAAGAGTTTTAGCCAGCAGTCCCTCAAAGTGTTTATATCCAGAACACATAAAAAATTAAAAAACATCAAGCCCCCAAAAATCAAAGACCTTCTCCAAAAATGGGCATCTGAGATGAACACATAGTTCTCAGAGGAAGACATACAAATGTCAAATAAATACATGAAGATATGTTTATCATAACTGGTCATTCAAGAAATGCAAATTAAAACAACAATGAGATTCCATCTCACTGCAGAAAGAATGGATGCCATTAAGAAATCAACCAATAAAAAAATGCATGCGGGTCTGTGGGGAAAAAGGAACCCTTCTCTTTTGTTGGTGGGAGTGTAGACTGGTGAAGACCCTGTGGAAATCAGTATGGAGATCCCTCAAAAAAGTAGGATTGGAAGTTCCATTCAATCCAACTATTCCTGTCCTGGGTATTTTCCCAGAAAATTGAAAATGTCATGCCATAGCAGTATATGTCTACCCACGCTTGTAGCAGCACAGTTTGTAATAGCTAAAACTGGGAAACAACCAAAATGCCATCAACTGCAGAGTGGATGAAAAAGATGTGATATTTTTATACGGTGGAATATTACTTAGCTATAACAAATAATGATCTTCAGGCTTTTATAGGTAAATGCAAGCAGCTTGAGTCTATACTCAGAACTGAAATAAATCAGACTAATATTTGTAAATATTGTATTGTCTCCCTTGTGTAAAAAATAAATAATAATAAAAAACCAAAAGAGTAATAAGATCCAAAATTCATAATAGATTATGAAAAGGAAAGAACAACTTGTAGATATCCACATATAACTGTATGCATGTTTAAGTGTGCAAGATAGATAACCATACTACCAATTCTCTGTTAGTTCATCTAAAAGAATAGTGTGTACTCTCATTGTTTGATTGGCTGTTCATTTTTATGCTTTGATTTTATAACTTGAACAACTTACCTCTAAAAAAACAATATGTAATATATTAACTAGTGTTGGTTTCTTACTGTTATTTTTTTTGAAATTCTGTATTATTTCTACCTTTTTTACTATTTTGCTTTTTAAAAATAAAAATATATATTTCCATCATATCTATCATATATGCTACTTATTTGGAAGATCTTTGATTGTCAAGGATATGTCCTCAACTTTCTCTGTAACTGCACACAATGGGAGATTAAGATATCTAATTCACAATGCAAAGGGGCTGTATTCTGTACCCTCATGTAAACTTTATAGCTGATCAAGTCCTTTGTCTCCAAATAGCAAAATATTTGCATGTGAACTATGTGAATTCATTGAACTTTACCAGTAAACAACTGAATATTTTAAATCATCTTCCTTTGATATCTAATACAATGTAAACATTATATAAACAGTATATTGTGCATAAAGAAATAATTAACAGAAATTAAGACTACAAGTTTATTACTGAAAACTTTTATTGTATATGTTTTCAGTTGATTTTTCATATGCAAATTCATGAACACAATGTGACAACTGTATCGTTTCTTCAAATTATGGCATCACTCTCTGCTCCCCTCAATAAACCTGGCAGCCTAGGTCTAAAGCAGAACAATCTGGAGCATTTCATTCCCCTATCAACCTTTTTCAACAATAAGATTTACACAGTTATTTACAGAGGTTTCCTTCTATATGTCCAAGTTTATGGGAAATAGAAGGTTTGAGATTCAGGATGCAGGATTCATACAAACCAAAACCTGGAAATAATAAAACAGCAAAATGTGGAGAAATGAAGGAGGAAACATAGCCAAAATGCTCCACTTAAAGATACTAAAAAATGCCACAGTGGACACTGTAGAAAAGACTGCTAGAGGAGGAGAAACAGCTTTGATGTTCCATGAAAGTTGTTCTGCCTGAGACATGCAAAGCAATGACAATGTGCCCAGTGTGTGTGCATAAATTTAAACTTAATCTAATCAAGTACTTAGTTGTTATATGTTATACGTTACAGTTTAGAACTGAAATAGACTTCCAAATTCTCCTGTGGTCAGGGAAGGTGCTTTCAAAATGTGTTTGGATCATGAGGGAACTATACTCATCGGTGTATTCATCCACCAATATGTTCATAACAGAACACGCTTTTAGGAGTAGGGGTTTGTTTGCATGAGGCAGTCATCACGGGCACAATATCTATGGGTGTATTCTTGTCTCTGGTTCCTCCATTTTGCCTTCTGGCAGCCATGAGCTGAGCATCTTTCCTCCTGTAAACCTTTCCACTATGTTATTTCTACCTAGGAATCAGCCAACCACGTATGAAAACATGAGCCAAAATAAAACTATCCCTGTTTATGTTGTGGGTGTCAGTATTATGTAGTCAGTATTATGTACCAGCAACAGTAAAGTGACTAATACAATATGTAATATATCAGGTTCAAATAAAATATGGTTTTATGGCTGTTTTTTAAAATCCTGTATAGAAACTTATACATAATAACCAGGCAAAGTATAAACTACATTTTTAAAATTAACTGATTAAATGACATTTTCTTTACTGCATGAAGTGTAGAAAATACAAACAAGGCCTGCTACTTTCTCAATCAAATCTACACTGGTATTGTCCAATTCAGAAATGGAAGAACTAAAATTTGGCAAAAGCATGGGCTAATTATGTACCATTGAGGGACATCTACTTCTAATGTAGCGGAAAGGTCCTATATTTTAGTAGGTTAGCATTGTTGTGTACTGATAGGGGGACAATATATGGTAATTGCTTTTGGTCATCCTTTGATCCATCTGTGTGAGTACAAATTTAGTGGCATGTAAGCTTGGGGCTAAGCAATCACTAAGCAAAAATTTTTAAGCAAAAATATTACAGCATGAAATTGAAAGAATCCAGACATGGGGACATGTGTCTGTAATCTAAATATTGAGGCCCTATTTGGGAATCTAAGTTACAGTAATGCTTTGGCTTGTATCTACATGTTCCCTCACAGCCTCATGCACTCAGGGTTGGGATTTTCTGAGGTGGCTGAACCTAGAGTATGACATATCTATTAAGGGCGTGACATTGGGATTGATGGTTGTGGTACTGGATTAGCCACATTAATTGGTTTATAATGGTTTTGGGTGTTGAAGATGGGAAGCCTCACACTAGGTATGGGGTACACCATCCAAAAGGATTATACCCTGAAGGAGTAAAACAGGGAGGTTTGCTGTTTCCTACCTTATATGCCTGCTCTGCTAGGAACTGTTCATCCTCTGTGATGGCCCTCTGCCATGCCTAAGTCCCTTGGAGCCACCAACTATGGTTTAAAACTTCCACAAACTATCAGCCTAAAAATACCTTTCCTCCTTTAGCTTTGGGTGTTGAGTATTTGTTTAAGCAATGAGAAGAGTAATTAAGTCAAGTTACTATGTTCTATAGGGGCAAGGAGAACAGTGAGAACACTTTCTAATGTAAACTATATTTTGGTCTATGTTTTCTTGAAATCATCAGAGTCCCATGTACAGAAATGTCAAAATAGGTTTTATAGGACAGGTGAATTTTCAGGGAAGGGCAAGAAAATTCTCTCTTGGAGAAGTACCATTCATACTCAACATCATGAAATGAAAATAGATGTTCAAAACATGGGCTGCTGTGGAGACCTTACTCTGACCTGCTGCTACGGCCAGTGCAATGGAACTGACTGAACAAGACATCAACACAAGAGTAAACAGTGTGATGAAGAAAGCCTCAAATTCTGGTTTTGTACCTTGAAAAGAACCAAAGGGGTTATTTTAGCAACCTAGTTCACCATTTATTTGGTATTATTTATTATGCAATTAACACTATAATATTCTGAGAAACTTATTTTAGAATAAAAAAGCAACTACACTAAGCTACCAATTTCATTTTCCACTCCCTGTAACTGCATACAATTGTCATAGTTTTCTTTTTTACAATGATAATAAAATCACATTTTCACAAAACTGTGCTCCCATGTATGTGATTATAAACAATTTCTGAGTTCCAGGCAAAACAATGGATCAGAACCCTACTGTCTTCCTCTCTGACTGGAAACTCAGCAATACCAATCATTTGCCCACATATTTCCACAACACTCAGTGTTCACTGCACTCATGAGGAGCCTGGGGTCAGCACTCCATGACATCCCAGGGTGTTTAAATCCTAGAGGAAGGAAGGGACTCCATAACCATAGGGCCCCTTTTCAAATCACTGGGAAACTCCCTCATAGAATGGGCTAAATTCAGTTTCATAATCTATTTTTATAACTATGATGATGAAACATGAAGAGTCACATAGGTAAAGATTTGGGAACATAGTGGGAACCCTGATCAGAAGTCTGGAGCCTGGATTCTATGCTTAAATATTTTCCCAGTGCTTGGGAGTAAACAGAAGGCCTTGTACATTCTGCACAAGTGCTTGACCATTGAACTCTCTCCCAGTCCCCATCTAACACTATGACCCAACTCTCCTTCATACAATGGGAGGTTTAAGATCTATTACTGTTGTTACACTGTAATAGAATTTCTGGTTTGCATAAATTTATCAGTGAGTTATAGGTGAAGTATGACATGAAATGAATCTGTCTGCATCCATCAAACAAGCATTTATACTGTCAATAAACAACAAAGTTGAGGGTGAGGATTTAGCTCAGCAGCATAAACGCCTGCCTTGCAAGTGCACAGTCGTGAGTTTGATCCCCTGGTACTAAGTAAAAAAAAAAAAAAAAAAAAAAAAAAAAAAAAAAAAAAAAAAAAAAAAAAAAAAAAAAAAAAAAAAAAAAAAAAAAAAAAAAAAAAACAACCACAACAAAGTCATTATCTTTTTCTCACTTGAGAATGGCAAGAGGGACAATATGTATCTTTTATCTCTATGCATCTAATCTATAGATAACAACTCTAATTCTTAACTATCTATATTTTACATCTATATAGATTTGTACATAGAGAGAGATAGAGAAAAAAATTATCCTCAAGCATAGTCCCCAGCATAGTTTAACAATTTATTGCATATTTATATATGATACACAATATCTCCTTTTAAGGTAGCTTATAAATACCTTTAAAGTTCAATTAAAAACAAGTTTTGAGAAAAATGTCCACATTGACCACTACTTTAGAATGTACAGTGGATTTGTGCTTCCCTAGTTTATGACTTGGTTGGTAAAACTGGAAAAGTGTTTGCAGAAAGAACTAGCTTCACCTCAGATCCAAGACTAAAGACAACCTCTTTGTTTTGTTACTTACCAATCACAAGGTATAGAGTATAGGTAAATATAATACTTGGCAAGAACCATGTAGGTAGCAACTCAGATAACAGTTTTCCCAAGCAATAGGTTAATGGTTTGTAGTATCCACTGATACACTCGTGCCTAAAGAAAAACAAACACACAAATATGTATGAATCATATGTCCTAGAGTAGTTTCAGAGGGCAGAGACACTTGCACAGACTTCTGTTGCTAACAGGGTCCAAATACTCCAGTTTCCCACATGCTCCAGGTTGCCCATCTCCCACACTTCACTCTCTCAGGTGCCAGCACCTTTGGATAACTACCTAGGGAGGCTGTCATGGCAACCTGCTCACCCTAAAATCTCCCTCCTGCTGTTGACCACATTGGCACAAAACCCATGCCAGATACACAGATTCTTCTCTCTTCATTCTTGCCAGTGACTGTGGAAAGTCCTAACCTGGAATCTCTTCTAATATGGACTCTTTCTAAAGAGAAGCATTTTAGGGGCTAATCTCAATGACCATTGGACTTTTCTTCTCCCTACTTCTGAATCTGAAGAAGGTGAGATAACTTGTCAGGATCTCAAATTGCCTTAGGCCACTCAATTTTTTTACTGCTTCTAATTTCACATGAAAGAAAAAATTTTCTGATAACAACATCTAATATACAACCTTGTGAATTACTATACCCTAATCTTCCCCTTCTGACAATATCCTGCCATAATCCCAGACTCTTATTCCAGTGTTTTCATTGCTACCTTTTCTGATGACTCCTTTCCTTGGATGTAAATACTGCATGAGTGAATATCTTTCATCCTTGAGGAATATGAGAATCAAAACCAACCTGCTCATCACTATAAAGTTGTACTTCCAACCGCTCCATCACTGAGGGCAAAGTTTATCATGTTCTTTGACAACTTTACATCTCATCTCCATTTTGAGGCTTAATTTACCATTTAACATCCACCAGGCCTCTCAAAGTTTTCTTGCCTTTGTCAAGACCAATTATTTGCTAAGGTCAAAAGATTCTTTTCATTCCCTTTTGTGCTGCTTTCTCTGCACGAATGAGATTTGCTAATCATACTCTTAAATTTAAAATCCTTTCTTTTGGTAGCAGACCTCAGACACTCTTAATTTTCTACACCATACATGACTGCTTTTTGTCAATTAATGTTTGTAATCTCTGTACTTCAAAAGCTCACAGTGTGTACAATAATCTATACAATTTTTATTTGTCAATTTAAAAATAAAAAAGGAAATAGTGGTATTCCTAGAACTCCATTCTTGGTCAAATTCTGGATGTGATCAATTACACCAACAGCTATTGATGTTACTTGGACAGGGACTCACATAAAAATTTTCTGCTCAACCATAAAGATATTCATGACTGACACACTGCTGAAACACTGGTAGACCATCAGTATGAACAGCACACCAGCTCTGTAGGGACAAAAGCACCATTGCAATTAGTTCAACAATTGTTAAGTCAATCTTCTACCCATAGAAAACTTTCAACAGATGGTATAACACTAAACAGATTTTTAAAATAAGTAACAAATGTAGAGTTGTTTTTGTTAAATGAGAATGGAAAGCATTACTCTGTGAAGTATCTTCCCCATCTCTGTTTCCATGGGGGTCCTATGTGAGCCCGTATTACAGCACATTTTGAAATTCATGGTCTTAGGCTTCTGTGTCCTGAATTGTGTTCTGCTAAATTCACATGTTGAATTTGAGGCCTCAGTGTTATTGTATTTGGAGGCTACATCCTTTGAGACAGTGGTGGTGAACCTATGAAAGGTGTGAAACAGTGGGCACTCAGAGCCCTGTCTGCGATGGTATTATGACTTGGTTTTTCTGAAGTAAAACTCCAGTATTCAGGCTCAACTTCAGTGCTGACACTTTGCAATAAATAAGTGGGTTCTGGTTTGCAGTTTGGGCATTCATTCTCTAAAAGGTTCACCATCACTGCTTTGAGAGGTACTAAGGTAGGCACAATTCATCATAGCGGAGTCTTCCAGACAGAGTTTATGTCTTTAAAGAGAGAAGAAACAATGAAAAGTGTTCTGCCATAGGAGAAGACAGATTGAAGGTGACCACCTGCCAGCCAGGATGGGACCACAGATTCCTGGCTGCAGGAATGAAGAAAATTAACTTCTGTGGTTTAGGGATTTAACTATATGAAGTATTTTTGTGGCACCCTGAGCATATACAGGTCATACAAATGCTGTCACCTTAAATCTAACTAACAAAAATGCCAGGTATCATTCCTAAGTTATGCACAGAGAAATGAAACCTAAATAAAGTCTCAAAAACTTTTCATCATGTAGTTAGATTTTTATTAGAACATTATGAATGACAACAGGTCAGGATCACAATACTAATATAAGGGCTACCCATATAATAATAAAAAAGAAAACTGAATCCTACTCATTTATGCTACTGTTCAATGTCAAATAAAATAAATCTAACAAATTGGTTCACAGCAAAACAAAAATCATATAAAACTGACTAAATCAAAATTAAAGATAATTATGTACAAAATCACTATTAGCAGATTGGAAAGACAATCCACAGAGTAGGGGAAAATATATGCAAATCATATATTTAATAAGGTTCAATGTCCCAGGAATCTAAAAACAGCAATGTAACAACAACAAATTCAAACAATTCAATTTAAAGTGGGAGGTGGGGGAACCTCCCCTGCTGGGCCCGCCCTGCCACTGGGAACATCACAGGATGGCCCCCACTGGGCCTGCCCTGCCACCAGGAATATCATGGAAGCCCGCCACAGGCATAGGCTGCCTGGGACTGCAGCCACTGGGCCCGTCCTGCCACCAGGAACATAGGAACCTTGGACTACAGTGGATTGCTGTGCTGGCTGAATGAGAGACTCAGGAACCCCTAACCCAAACAGAAGACCTCAGCAGGTTCCAGTCAGTGTGGTGAGTTTACCCCAAAAATAGAGGTCTGCAGTGGGTAAATAGGACTGTAAGTGAAACTCCAGCCAACTGTAAGACTTTGGCAAATCTGGCAAGAGAGTGGGTAATCCCCCACCACACACAGAGAACATCAGACAGGTTGAAGAGTGTGCCAATAAGGCCCCCCCAACTTAGAGAAAATTAAAAGAGCTTATGAGACCCCCAGTGACACAGTAGGGCCTCAGCTGACACAAACACTATAGCCAGGGAGATCTGGTGACCTGCAACAACCTGAAGATATAGCAACAACAGGAGCTAAGAGTTGCCCTACATCAATACTTTTGGGCTGGTTAGCCCAGAAAGAATATAGGACTCAACCAACAGGCCCTGTAGGAGGAATTCAGGTGACTGGATATCCTCTTCATTGTGATACCCAGCAATTTGACAAACATCAACCACACAGTAGGACCCTAAGACTCTTACTAAGGACTGTTAGGATAGAAAGACCAGATATCTACCCAAAAGGTGAAAACAACTAAATAAAAAGGCAAAATGCAATCTCAAACATCTAGTCCATCAGGAGCAAATACAGGTGACAATGAAGTTGAGGACCTTAAAAGTCATACACCAGAAATCTCTGAGAAGACAGCAAATGAAGTAAAAAAACAAATCCATGAGGCTATAGAGGAACTTAAATTAGAAATAATGTCTTACATAAAGACAGAAATAACGACCTTAGTAAATCAGTTGCTCAACATAGCTAGAGAAGAAATAGATTTAAAAAAAATACATGGGAGCATGGGAAATTGTTTGAAACTTTGAATAAACAATGCAGAAAGCAAGCAGAATCCATGAAAAATATTCAAAGAGATATCCAAGAAACAAAAAATTGTATTGAAAGCTGGCAAAACCATTTAAATGAAGCTGAGGATAGAATTTAAGACCTTGAGGACAGGATCACAGATAGTGATCATGAAAAGGTAGAACTTATAAAAACAACAAAGCAGCATGAAATGACAATCCAGCAGCTTCAAGATGATTTCAGGAGAAACAATGTAAGATTAATAAGCATCAGTGAGGAGGCAGGAGACAATGCAAAGGACATAACTAAGCTGTTCACAGAAGTAATACATGGGGAAAAAATCTGATATACAACTAAGTGAGGCATATAGAATGCCAAAATATCACAACCAACATAAATCTATACCCAGACATATAATAATTAAGATCTCAGACTTACAGCATAAAAACAGAATACTAAAAGCTGTTAGAGAAAAGACATGACTCACCTATCAAGGAAAGCCTATTACAATTATGGCAGACTTCTCAGTGCAAACTTTCAGGTTAAGATGAGCTTGGAGTGAAGTATTTCAAGCCCTAAAAGAAAACAACTTTCAACCCACACTGATGTACCCAGCAAAACTGTCTTTCAAATTTAATGGAGAAACAAGATAATTCCATGACAAAGAACAACTGAAGAAATCCATGTCCACCAAACCAACCTTAAAAAGAGTGCTGAAAGACATCCTAGAGAGAGACAAAAATGACTACAATCTCCAGAACAACAACAGAAAGAAACCACTGGGCTAGACAAGAAATTAAACAAAGGAGAAAAGCAGGAAACCAACAATAGGAACACAACATGGGAAAGTCAAGACAGTCCATATCAGTGATATCCATAATGTAAATGGGCTCAACTCACCTCTCAAAAGAAACAAGTTGACAGAATGGATCAAGAAACAGGATTTCACAATATGCTGTATACAAGAAACACATCTGACTCAAAAAGAAATTCATAGATTAAAAGTCAAAGGATGGAAAACAATATTCCATGCAACAAGAACACAGAAAAAAGCAGGGGTAGCTAACTTGTTTGTAAACAAAGTGAACTTCAAACCTTACAAGATTAAAAGAGATAAAGAAGGCCACTACACACTTACTAGTGGAAAACTACAAGAGGAAGAAATAACAATTATAACTATATATGCATCAAATACAGGAGCACCAAACTGTATAAAACAAATACTAATGGACATGAAAAGCCAAATACACAAGAACACAATTATAGCAGGAGACCTTAACATCCCACTGTCACAGAGATAGGTCAACTGGACAAAAAGTCAGCAAAGAAATAACAGAACTAAATCATATCTGTGAGTGAATGGACTTAGTGGATGTTTACAAAGTGTTCCACCCACCCACATCAGAATATATTCTTCTCAGCTGCACATGGGTCATTCTCCAAAATAGAACATATATTAACCCATAAAGCATTCTTAACTAAATGAAAAGGGAGTGAAATTGTCCCATACTTAATATCTGATCATAGCTCATTGCAATTGGAAATCAATGGCCAAAAACCTTGCAAAACCTGCATAAGTACATGGAAATTAAACAACAACATTCTGAATAACCAGTGGGTTACAGATGGAATTAAAGAGGAAATAAAACAATACCTACAATACAACGAAAACGCAGATACAATATACTGTAACCTATGGGATACAATGAAAGCAATCCCAAAAGGGAAATATATAGCAATAAATAGTCACATTAAGAAAATGGAATGAACACAAATAAATAAACTAGTGCTACATCTCAAGCTTCTAGAAAAGAAGAGCAAGTCAAATCCAAAGCTCATAAAAGAGAGGAAATTGTAAAGATTAAAGCAGAAATTAATTTAATTGAAACTAAAAAAAATACAAAGAATTAACTAATCAAAAAGCTGGTTTTTTGAGAGAATAAACAAAATTGATAAACCCCTAGCCAACCTTATCAAGAAAAAGAAAGAAAAAACTCAAATTCACGTAATAAGGACTTAAAAGAAGTAAATTACTACAGATCCATTGGAAATTCAAAAGATCATGAACACCTACTTTGAAAATCTCTACTCACATAGGGTGGAAAACACAGAGGAAATGGACAGATTTCTAGGAACATATGAACTACCAAAGCTCAACCAAGAAGATATAGCAATTTTGAATAACCCAATATCGGCTACTGAAATTGAAATGTAATTAAAAACTTACCAACAAAGAAAAGCCCAGGTCCTGATGGATTCACAGCTGAATTCTATAAAAAAATTCAGAGAAGATTTAATGCCAAAATTCCTTAAACTCTTCAATGAAATTGAAAGAGAAGCTGTTCTCCCTAACTCATTCTTGGAGGCTAGTATCACTCTGATACCAAAACCAGAAAAAGACCCAAACAAAAAGGAGAACTATAGACCAATCTCACTAATGAACAGTGATGCAAAGATTCTGAATAAAATATTGGCAAATAGAGTGCAGCAAATTATTAAGATTATACACCACGACCAAATGGGATTTATTCCAAGAATGCAGGGATGGTTCAACACACGCAAATCAATAATTGTAATACACCACATCAACATACCCAAAAATAAAAATCACATGATCATCTCAATAGATGTAGAAAAAGCTTTCGATAAATTCCAACACCTTTTCATGATAAAAACCCTAAAGAAACTTGGAATAGAAGGTATGTAACTCAATCTCATAAAGGCCATCTATGACAAACCCACAGCCAATATTATACTAAATGGACAAAAAATGAAAGCCTTCACTCTAAAATCAGGAACAAGACAAAGATGTCCACTATCACCACTCCTATTCAATATAGCTCTGGAAATATTATCCAGAGCAATCAGACAAGAGAGAGAAATAAAAGGAATAAAAATAGGAAAAGAAGAAGTTAAATCATCATTATTTGCCAGTGACATGATACTCTACATAGAAGACCCCAAAAACTCCATTAAAAGACTACTAGAGGTAATAAACAAATTCAGCAGCATAGGTGGATACAAAGTCAATGCTCAAAAATCAATAGTATTCCTGTACACAAACAAAAAACTCTCCAAGAGAGAAATTATGGAAATATCACCTTTCACAATAGCATCTGAATAAATGAAATACCTAGGAATCAACCTAACCAAGAATGTAAAAGACCTATTATACTACCCTAAAAAAGGAGATTGAAGAGGATATTAGAAAATGGAAGGATATTCCTTGCTTTTGTTTAGGAAGAACCAACATTGTGAAAATGGCCATACTCCCAAAACTCTTATACAGATTTAACGCAATCCCAATAAAAATACCTCACGGATCTAGAGAAAACACTCCTACAATTCATTGGGAAACAGAAGAAACCTAGAATAGCAAAGTAAATTCTGGGCAAAAAAGACAAGACAGGAGGCATTTCAATTCCTGACCTGAAACTATACTACAAAGCCACAGCATAATATCAGCATGGTACTAGCAAATAAATAGACCTGAGGATTAATCAAACAGATTAGAATATGCAATCACTACTACAAAGACACTCAGCCACCTTATATTTGACAAAGAGACTAAGCATAATCACTGGAAAAAAGATAGTCTCTTTAATAAATGGTGTTGGAAAAATTGGCTTTCCACATGCCAAAGACTGAGAATAGACCCATGCCTATCACCATATACTAAACTAAAATAAAAATAGATCAAGGATATAAATATTAAAACAGAAACACTAAATCTACTAGAAAACAAAGTAGTTAAAAATCTTGGAGACATAGGGATAGGGAGAGAATTCATGAATAAAACACAAACTGCAAGGAAAATACTTGAAAGAATCAACAACTTGGATCTCATATCTAAAACCTCTTTGTACTTCAAAAGAAATAACTAACAAAATGAAAAGAAAACCCACAGAATGGGAAACAATTTTAGCCAGAAACCCCTCAAACAAAGGACTTGTATCCAGAACATATAAAGAACTGAAAAGCATCAAGCCCCCAAATTCAAAGACCCTCTCCAAATATGGGCATCAGAAATGAACACACAGTTCTCAGATGAAGATATACAAATGGCAAATAAATACATGAAGAAATGTTCACCATCACTGGTCATTTGAGAAATGCAAATTAAAACAACATTGAGATTTCACTCTGGAAAGAATAGCTGCCATTAAGACAACAACTGATAACAAATGTTGGCGAGGCTGCATGGAAAAAGGAACACTTCTCCACTGTTGGTGGGAATGCAGACTGGTGCAACCACTGTGGAGGACAGTATGGAGATTCCTCAAAAAACTAGGATTGGAAGTTCCATTCAATCTAGCTATTCCCCTCATGGGTATTTTCCAGAAAACCTGAAAAGGTCATGTAACAGTGATATATGTGCCTCCATGTTCATAGCAGCACAATTTTTGATAGCTAAATCTTGGAAACAGCCAAAATGCCCATCAAATGCAGAGTGGATGAAAGAGATGTGGTATTTTTATACAATGGAATATTACTCAGCTATAAAAAGGATGATGTTGAGGCCTTTATCAGTAAATGGAGGCAACTTGAAAATATCCTCATTACTGAAATAAACAAGACTCACATCAGTAAATATCACATTGTCTCTGTTGTGTAAAAAATAATAAGAATGGACAGAATAATGGTATCTAAAAAGTACAATAGACATAAAAGTATAATAAATATAATAGATATTTTTGTAAAAATGAAAAGGAAGGAAAGTGCTCTAAAGGATATAATGGTATGTATAGTGTGTAAATAGATGACCATATCACTGAGCTTTTTTTTAGATCATTGAACAGAACAGTTTGTACTGTCTATGTTTGAGTGTCTAGCCACTTTTTATGCTTTGACTTCTTAACTTTAACAACTATTGTTAAGTTAACAAAATGCAATGTATCAACTAGTGATATCATGATGTTAATTTTTTTTGAACTCTGTATTCTACTTTTTTTCTTGTTTTTCTCTGTTTTGTCTTGTTAATTTTCTTTTCTTTCTTAAAAAAAAAAATAAAGTGGGCAGTGGAATTGAACAGATATTGCCCCAAAGGTTCAGGGGATTTATTATTGAAACAAGTAAAAAGTATCAACTATTAGTGATGATGTGGAGAAAACAGAACTCTTGTGAACTTCTGCTAAGAGTACAAAATGGTATATATAGGTGCTATGGGAGACAGTGGGGCAGTTCTTCAAAACATTCACACAATTACCATGTGATCCAGTAATTCTACATCTGGGTATCTACTGCAAAGAACCTAAAGCATATTTGCATACTCATGGTACCATTGTTCACAATAGTAAAAATATAGAAAGTAAATTTTCTTTTATAAATGAATGGATAAATGATGTTCTGTGTACATCTCTATGCATATATAGATATTTAGAATGGATGATTATTCAGCCTTATGAAGCAAGTTGTGACACATGCTACAATTTGAATGAACTGTGAGAACATTATGCTAAGGGAAACAAATTAGTGACTAGGAGAACAAAACTTGCAACTCCATATATATGAAGGTCATAGAATAGCTAGATTCAGAGACACAAAGTAAAATAGTGTTAGCCAGCTATTGGAAGGGTGGAGATGAGTTGTTTTTTAATGGGTATGGAGATTACATTTCAGAATATGACAAACAGTTTTGGCATTGGACAGTTACACAATGAGAATGTATTTGGTATGACTCAGCTGTACACTTAAAAGAGGTAAAAAGCCAAATTTTTCATCATGTGTAGTTTACTCCTATATATACACTTACATGTCTAAGAAAGAAAATTAGCTTTCATTCAGTTTTCAATTCACCTTATCTTATAATAAAACAGTAATATCTATCCTATGCTTATCATAAATTCAAATTCTTAATGGATTTTTAAACTTTGAACAAAACAACAAAATTTCTTAAAAATTCAGACCCACATTTGCTTATCTATTTTACACTTCAATACACTTAGAGCAGCATTGTTCACAGTAGACAAAAAGGAGATGAAATGAAAATTTTCCTCAATAAGTGAGTGGGGAAATAAAATTTACATATACATTATTGTAGTGACAGTTATTCAGCCTTGTAAAATAAGGAAGTTGTGACATATACTGCAACTGGAGTGAACCCTGAAGAAATGATGCA
>PVLA01014302.1:0-31309 GCA_004027455.1 Hydrochoerus hydrochaeris | reverse complement strand
ATAAAAGCCTCAAGATTATCTTTTTATGACTGACTAATATTCCACTGTATTAAAAAACCTTTAAAATCTTTTTATCCATTCTGTGGTTGATAGTCATTTTGGTTGTTTCCAAGATTTAGCTATTATAAATTGTGCTATTATAAACAAGGGTAGACATATATTATTGTGACATGACCTTTTCAATTTTAAAATACCTAGATGAGGAATAGCTGCATTGATTCAGACTTCCAATCCTAGCTTTTTGATGAATTTCCATAGTGATTTCCACAGTGGCCACACCAATCTACATTCCCACCAATAGTGAAGTATTCCTTTCCCACACAGGCCCCACCAATATTTGTTGCTGGTTGGTTTCTTGATGGCAGCCATTCTTTCTAGAGTGAGATGGCATCTCAATGTTATTTTAATTTGCTTTTCTTCAATGACCACTAATGCTGAACATTTTTACATGTATTTATTTGCCATTTGTATTTCTTCATCTGAGAAGTGTGTATTTATCTTAGATGCCCATTTATGGATTGAGTCTTTGCATTTGGGGACCTGATGTTTTTCAGTTCTTTATATGTTCTAGATAAATTTCCTTTGTTGGAGTGACACATAGCTAAAATTCTTTCTTATTCTGTGGATTTTCATTTCACTCTGTTAGTGATTTCTTTTAAAGTGCTAAAATATTTTAATAAGATGAGACTCCATTTGTCAATTCTTTGAAGTACAACCCATGTGGTTTGAATTTAGTTCATGAAACAGTTGCCTACCCATATGTCTTCAAAATTTCTCCCTACCTTGTCTTCCAGTATATTTAGTGTTTCTATTTTAATATTTAGATCTTTGATCCACTTTCACATTAGTTTAGTTCATGGCAATAGACATAGTTCTAGTATAACGTCTTTGGCATGTGGAAAGCCAATCCTTTAGTCACTATTTATTAAAGAAGCTATTGTTTATCCAGTAAATATTTTTAGCCCATTTGTCAAATATAAGGAGGCTGAGTATCTTGGTAGTTGTGTGCATCTTCTAATCTGTTCCATCATTCCTCAGGTCTGTTTTTTATTTTTTGTCAGTACCATGCTGACTTTATTACTATAGTTTTGCAGTATAATTTCAAGTCAGAGATTATGATACCTCTTGCCTTACATTTGTTGCCCAGAATCACCTTTGCTACTCTCAGTTTCTTCTTGCATTAAATCTGTATAACAGTTTTGGGAATATGGCCATTTTTAGTGTGATTCTTCCTAACCAAGAGCAAGGAATAACATTATATTTTCTGACATCTTCTTCAATTTCCTTTTTTAGAGTACTATAGTTTTCAGCATGTAGGTTTTTTACATCCTTTGTTAGGTTGATTCCTAGGTACTTAATTGTTTTGGATGCTACTGTGAAAGAAGTATATTGTTTGTATACAGGGATGCTATTGAATTTTGAGAGTTAAATTTTTATTGTGATACACTGCTGAATCTGCTTATTATCTCTAGGTCCTTCTATGTAGAATATCATGTCATCTGCAAATAGTGAAAATTTAAATTCTTCCTTTCTTATCTTTATTTATTTTATTGCTCACTCTTTTCTAATTTCTCTGCCTAATGTTTCCAGAATTATATTGAATAAGAGTTGTGATAGAGCACATTATTGTCATGTTACTCATTTTAGAGTGAAAGCTTTCAGTTTTTTCCATTTAGTAAAATGTTGACCTTCGGTTTGTCATGGACAGCTTTTATCAGATTGAGGTAGATACCATCTATTCTGTTTCTCTAAGGTTTTTTTTATCATGAACAAATGTTGGGCTTTATCAAAATCTTTTCCTGTATCTATTGAGATTTTTGTGTTTGCCTCTGCTGATATGGCATATTACATTTATTGATTTGCATATGTTAAACCATCCCTTCATTCCTGGGTTAAAACAACTTGGTCATGATGTATAATCTTCTTGATTATTTGCTGCATTTTCTTTGCCACTATTTAATTGAGAATTTTTTTCATCAGTGTTCATTAGGTAGATTGACCTAAAGGTCTCCTTTTTGATTGAGTCTTTCTCCTTTTTGGTTGGTTCTTTGGTATCAGAATAATACTTGCCTCCAATAATCAGATAAAGTGGATTTTTTCTTTTTTCAATTTTTTGTTCTTTTTTATTTAAAGAGAAAAAAGCATGTAAAGGGTAGAGATAATACAGAATTTCAGAAAAAAGATGAACAATAAGAAATCACTAGTTGATAAATTACATATTGTCCTCTTAGAAATAGTTGTTCAAGTTACAAAATTAAACCATACAATTAGATAGTCAAACAGTGAGAGTGTAAACAGCTATGCATACATGAGTCTCTACATGTATTTCTATTCTTTCTGTATTAGAGGGAAAAACAAAACTTAGCAAGACAAAACAAGACAAATTCCTATAAAAACATGAAACCAAAAAGTTGTATAAAACCACAGTACAAGGTAATCTACAATGATTGCTGTGTTGTTTCTTATTATCTTCAAAAGAATTGCCTATATCATCAGGCATAAATGAATATAGCAGTATAATTGGATATAGCAGTATATAACAATATTAGTAAAAATAAAACATTGTAGACAGTATAAAACTTCAAAGACAGGTAATAATCAAAGCAGAGTGGATATTCTAGTAAATCTTGTCATTGTCATCCTTTTCAATTTCATTGAAGAGTTTGCAGAGTTTTAGAAATAAATCTTCTCTAAATTTCTTGTAGAATTCAGCCATGAATCCATCAGGATCTGGGCTTTTCTTGGTAAGATTTTAATCACATTTTCAATGTTGGTAGCTGATGTTGTTTTATTCAAAATTCTTATATATTCTTGACTCAGCTTTGGTAGTTCATACATTTCTAGAAATTTGTTCATTTCCTCTGTGTTTTCCATCTTACATTACTAAAGATTTTCAAACTAGATGTTCGTGGTCCTCTGAATTTCTCTGGGATCTGTAGTGATTTCAACTTTTTAATTCCTTATTGTACAAATGCGAATTTTTTTTCTTTTTCTTGATAAGGTTAGTTAGTTGCTTATCATTTTTTAATTCTTTCAAAGAATCAACTCTTTGATTCAGTAGTTCTTTGTGTTTTTTTCTTAGTCTCAATTGCATTAATTCCTTTTCTGATCTTTATAATTTTTCTATGAGTTTTGGGCTTGACTTACTCTTCTTTTTCTAGAAGTTTGAGGTGTAATATTAGGGTGTTATTTGTGCTCATTTTGTCTTTCTGATCTGGCAACTCATTGCTATAAATATTCCTCTTAGTACCACCTTCATTGTGTCCCACAAATTTTGGTATGCTGTATCTGCATTTTCATTGAATTTTAGTATTGTTTAATTACTTCTTTAATTTCATCTGTAAGTCATTGGTTGGTCAAGAGGTTGTTATTTAGTTTACATGTATTTATGTAGGTTTAGCAATTTCAGTTGTCATTAATTTCCAATTTCAGTGCACTATGACCAGATACTATGCATAGGATCATTTCAATCCCCTTTAATTTACTTAAGAATGTTTTATGGGCTATTATATGGTCTAATTTAGAAAATGTTCCAGTGCAGTTGAGAAGAATGTGTATTCTGATGTTGTTGGCCGGAACACTCTGTAAATGTCTACTAAGTCCATTTGTTCACAGGTTTCATTCAATTGTTATTTCTTTACTGACTTTTTGTCTATGTCATCTATGCATTGGTGATAATGGTGTATTAATGTGCCCTGTTACAATTGTGGTTTTTTGGATTTTGTTTTTCATGTCTATTAGTATTGGTCTTATATATTTGTGTGTTCCTGAATTTGGTGCAAATATATTTATGAGTGTTAGTACTTCCTCTTGAATTTTTCCACAAGCAAGCAAGTATGTAGTGACCTTCTTTACCTATTTTGATCATTTTTGAAGTTCATATTGTCTGCAAACAGAATAGCTACTCTTGCTTTTTTTCTGGGTTACTGTTACCTGGAACATTGTTTTCATCCTTTGACTTTTAGTCTATGAGTTTCCTATTGAGTCAGATTGTTTCTTGTATACAGCATATTATTGAATCCTGTTTCTTAAACCATTCTCTCAAAACCTGTATTTTTTAATTGGTGAATTGAGACCATTTAAATTGGTGGATATAATTGACATGTACTGGCTTAACTGTGTCATCTTATTTTCCTGTTCTTGGTTTCCCAATTTCCCTCCTTGTTTAATTGCTTGTCCTGCTTGGTCTTTTATTTATGTTGTTTTTCTAGGAATTGTAGTCACTTTTGTCTCTCTCTATTATGTTTTTCAGTACCCTTTCTAGGGTTAGTTTGGTAGACAAGAATTTCTTCAGTTGTTTATATCATGGAAGTATCTTATTTCTCCATCAATTCTGACAGAATGTTTTGCAGGGTACAACAATCTGGGTTGAAAGCTGTTTTCTTTCAGGACTTGAAATACTTCACTCCTAGCTCTTCTTACCTTGCAGGTTTTTGCTGAAAAGTTTGCTGTGATTCTCAGGTGCTTTCCTTGATAGGTGAGTTGTGTCTGTTCTCTAACAGCATTTAGTATTCTGTTTTTTCCTGAATTTCTGGGTTTTTACTTATATGTCTGTTTATAGATTTACTTTGGGTGTGACTGTTTGATGTTCTATATCCCTGTTTATTTGTATATCTGATTTTTCCCATGTTTGGGAAATTTTCCACTATTTTTTCTATGAACAGGTTTTTTATGTCATTCATGTTAACTCCTGCATTTTCATTGATGACTATCATTCTTATATTACTACTCTGCATCATCTTGAAGCTGTTGAATTGTTATTTCATGCTCACTTGTTATTTCTAAAAGTTATTTTCTTTCATGATTGCCAGGTGTAATACTATCTTTGAATTCTGAAAGTATCCTCAGCTTCCTTCAAATGGTTTTGCCAGCTTTCAGTGGAGTTTTTTACTTCCTGCATATTTCTTTAAACATCTTTCATGCATTCTATTTCTTTCTTAAGGTTTTCATTCAAGGTTTCCATCATTTTTCCATGCTCTTGTAGTTTTTATCTACATCTTTTCTAGATATGCTAAGCAGTTCCTTATTAAGGTTGTTATTTCTTTCTTTACCTGAGAGATTATTTCTAACTTGATATTCTCCATAGCACCATGGACTTGTTTCCTATTTTACTTGCTATCTTTTTAGAAATTTCAGGCGATCTAATGTCCTCTATTTCAGTGTCTCCTGTACTTGTTCTTGATGGACTGGATGTTTGAAATTGCATTTTGCTTTTTCATTTTTTTATTTTCACCTCTTGGGTTAACATTTTGGTCTTTTCAACCTCAATAGTGTCAACTGATGATTGTGTGTTTCAGGGACCTACTGTAGGGTTGATATTTGCCCAAATGCTGGGTCCCACAATGAAAGAGAGTGGCCATTCCCCTGAATTCCTCCATCAGGGTCTGTTGGGTGTCTTACATTCTCATTAGGCTGACTAGCCTGAGAATATTGATGTAAGTCTACCCTTAGCTGATCTTGTCACTGTGGCTTTAGGCTGTTCCAGGTTGCTACATTTACATGGCTATATTGTGAACCTCAGCTGAGACCCTGCTGTTTCACTGGGTGTCCTCTAGCCCCTTTCATGTTTTTATGGGTTTGGGGAGGACTTATCCATGCTCTTCTCAACCCATCCAGAGTTCTCTGTATGGAAGAAGGACTCACCCTCACTCTTGTAGGGATCACCAAGTCCTACAGGTAGTGAGAGGAGGGTTCAATGCTGCTCCTATTGGCCCACTGAGGTCCTCTATTTGAAGTGGAAACACACCAATGTCACAGGTCTTTTGAGGTCCTCTGTGTGGATGAGTGGTTGCTGGAGCTTCCTCCAGTGCACTGAGGTTCTGTAGTTGATACATGGGGTCACTGATGGTCCAAGGACTGTTGAGGTCTCTTGGGTGAGGAGGAATGTTGACCAATGCTCCCTCCCTCCAGAAGTTTCCCAATGGAGGAGGAGTGGCTATGAACAATTCCAGTTCCCCCAAGTTCTCTGGGGTGGAGGGGGATGTGCTGCCTATTATCCACCAGCTGCGGGAGTTTCTGGGGTAGAGTTGAAATATATATTTTTTTATAAATTTTTTGCCTTTACTTATATACCTCCCATTATAAATAGATATTTTACTATTGTACCATTTTTTATATTTCAGTACTGAAAGATAAGTAATAAATATATTCATAATTACATGACTTTTTGAGAACTATATTTATGAGAACAAGACTTCTATGAATAAAAAAATCTGAATTATAAGTCAGGTACTTAAATTATGAAGTTTATATTTTAAAACACAAAACTTTAAGAGTCAGTTATTTGGTTAAAATTTTTCAAAAATCTATTCTTTACCAATAGATCTAAGACTCCAGAATCCATATTTATTAGTCAGCTATATTTTTCTTCAACTTCAATTAGATTTTGAAAGCTTCCTTTTGAACATTATTGCAATCGCAGAGAAAAATCACAGGAATTTTATACTTTAAGACAGCTTTGCAACTTTTTTCCAAATTCAAATGATTTGTGTGTAGTTTGTGACAATTACTTTCTTCTATCAAGCCCTCTTCTCTCAAAAAATCAAGAGTAAGAGTACAGGGTTATATTCCCTTATTCCTAAATATTTCAGTACACATTTTTAAGAAACAAAGGCATCCTCTTGGATGATGAAAGTAAAATTATGAAAATTAAGGAGTTAACTAAAATGATACTTTTTCAACTCTCTTGCTTATATTGAATTTTACAAGATTTCTCTAAAAGTTGTTTAGGAGTAAATTCAAGGAAATAATCTTGTGGCATTTTTTAAATAAATATTCTAAGTTACAAAAAAATGAAACTGAACTATGATGTAATACTAGCTCTTACAGCTAATGCATAGAATTATGCTATATTCTCTTCATATTTTCTCTGTTTGAATCTTTAATCAAGTTCAATTTTTGACAGGGTTAGACTAAATAACAAAATTGGAAAAACTAATGCTCTTCTAAGGAGCATTATTTTATTTTTAATGAGAATTGTTGACTCCAATATTTAATCCCTTCTAAAATGCTGAAGTGACATTATTTAAAATTATTTAAAAACTTTTGTAAAGCAGGATTTTATTTTTGCTTCAGATTTTGAAGTCTTAACAAATTTCTTATTCTTTCTAGTTTATAAATAACCAATCTACAAAATGGATATATCCAAAGAAATATGAAAAAATATTTGAGTATATCAAAATATATATTAATTTAAGCAAAATATAGCAGTACAATGAAATAACTTTAATAAGTCAATTTAACAGTATATTTATTATAGTAGCTAATCTATGCTATTTATATTACAATTTTATTGTATGAACAAGATATATATTATGACCTATCATTTTGTCACTCCAACCTGAGGGCTCTAATTAATCCATTTTCCATAAGATGAAGCATTTATTTTTATTAATTTTTATCTATATTATTATAAACTATTGATACCAGAAATCAAAATCAAGACCTTGTGCTTCCCAGGTGGGTGCTGTGCTGCTAAACTGTGCACCTGGCTTTATTTATATAATGACCTTTATTTGCAATAACTTTGTCTAGTCTCAAACATGTTTTGCTGATTGAAAATATAATGTGGGCATCAAAGATTTTAGAGTTATTTCATGTGCATAATTAATTGGCTACCTAATTTTAAATAAAGTGATTTAACAACTTAAGTAGTTCAATTAGCAACACCTCAATGAAAAATAATCAATAATCAAAAGGAAGGCAAGGATATATTTAAACCTAAAAAGGGAATCAGGTTAATGAATAAACACAGATATCATTATATAAAATGATTTATAGCTTCATAAACTTTTCAGTTATATTGAGTAATTATAAAGTATATTTGATGTATGCTTTTAGAACTTTATGGCCTTTATTTTTTTTTAGGGATTTGTTATGTAGTGGAAATTGGAACTCATTTCAAGTATTGATCCCTACACTCTTTATTCTTACATTAATGCCAGAACAAACTAAAAGTTGTAATAACAAAAATCTATAATCATAATAAAGAGTTTCATTCTATTTTTATATGAAAAATATATGAAGAAAAGATAAACTATAGAATAACATTTCAATAAACATTTCATAATGGATATGCATTATGAAATAAATATTTATTGAAATATTTTTTGACTTTTGAAACCAGAAAAGTGTCTATAGTCATGACAAAAATTTCAAAATACTTAAAGTAGTTATGGTACAGTGGCATATGTATTCTTTCATTTAGAATCCATTTGTGAGATACCAAAAAAATTATATTTTAACTTATGAAATTTAGCTATCTCAGAAAAATCTTTTAACTTTATAATCCAGGACTTGAGCTAAATTAGATCTTAGTATGAATTCTTGCAATCTTTGAAGTAATCCCTATTTTTATATATGATTTACAAAAGGTGAGTGTTGTTTTCTTCATATGCCTTAAAATCTTAAAATATTTAGTATTACAGTTTACTGTGATGTAAAAATATCAAATTTTTAACTCACTATGATATTTAAGAAATGTTTTGCCAAAAAAAAGAAAGAAAAAGAAATGAAAAAATAGAGGGTAGTATTTTACATGTTTTACAAAACCTTTAAAGGGTCCTGATTTTAATGCAGCTCTTTTCAGGAAGTGGATATTGCAGCAGAAGCACCAAGATTATTTTAATGACATTAAATTTTTTTATTTTTCTCTTTATTACTTTTTCTTTTATGATGTTGTTCTTCATCCACATAAGGACTGACAGGCTAGGCAGATGTTCTGAAACTCAGAAACATCCCCATTCTCACATTAGTTAATTTTGCTCCTATTCTTTCACTATGCTCAATTTAACTCCACTTACTATATACAAATTACAATAACAATATAGCATAATTTCTTGCCTAGCACAGTGGCACACAACTATAATTCTAGCAATGAGTGGGGCTGAGACAGAAAGATTTTAATGTTGACCCTGCTTCAAAATAAAATATAAGATAGATCAAGGAGATAGGTCTCAAATTCTCACAAAATTAATTTCTTAAATAAAGGAACATCTTCTCTTTTCTTCATTTAAATGATATGGAAAAATCTGAGATGGTATAAACAAAAAGATCACAAGCAAGAAAATATAGAAGCAAAGACTTTCATGATATATGTGCTTTCTTTAGAACTCAAAACCTTCTCAAATGATGAAATAATAACTATTTTATTTTGGTTGTTAATTGTACACCTAGTCCTAATTAAGTTGTTGAAAAATTTGTAAAAGTACCTTATTATTTTCCATTTAATTTAATGATTTGGAGGATTTTTAAAACTTATAAATCCTACAATTTTTCCTGTAATACTTTTAAGAAGCATATGGTGTGGCAGACTAAAAATGAAACTCAAAGTAAATATGAATATAAAACTCATTTATTGAAAAATCAAAATTTTGTAGTATTTGTTTTCAATTGAAAATGCACACAGATATTTCAAGTTAGTTACACACATAAAGTCACTTGTTCTTCTACTGCTATCTATTCCTGTTTTACATAATTTAAATATATTAATAGTAAAATATTCATTGTGATTTTGAAGAAACTGGTTCACCAATTTGTTTTTACTCAGTTTCAATATTCTAGTGCCTTAAAATATCATAAAAAATTTGTTTCTTGTTTTTTATCTTTGGAGAGTGTGTTTATGAGAACTAAATTTTTCTTTGAACATACAAAAAACCCACATATATTCTACACCTCTAGCTCCATTTATAAATTTAGTAATATATAGTGCAAGAAGAAAATGCAGAATGTACAGGTCAAATATAATCAAGACATTGTGAATTAAAATTAAATTGGAATGTCAAATGTCATTGGCTAAGGAATCAAATCAAACCAAGCCAAACCAAGCCAAACTAAATTGTTCACTATAACATAGCCTTTATGTACCTGAATATTTATGATTTTGCATTTAATGAAAAATTGTTATCAATCTAAAAGTTAAGTTTGACATATTAGGTTGTCCATGGTCCTTAATGTAGCTCAAATTTTCTTTACATTTTAATCACATTATTTTCAGGTACTTAGTTTCTGATGAGAAAATAACCTTAGAATTTAAGTGTTCCCAGTTGGAAGCAAGAATTTTCATTTTGAGAAATTCTGATTAATCTAAAATCTGTGATATCCATACAATGTACCTGTTAAAACCAATTATAGCAAGCAATTTTATGTTATATCTTAGTATAATTACAGCAAGCACTTTTATGATGTATCTTAGTATGATCTGTTGGCTAGAAATATGAATTTTTGAGTTCTACCCATTCATATGAGAATAGTATCAGACCTAATAATTTTGTTCATATTTTCAAATAGTTATTACAAGAATGACATCAGCTTACTACTGGGCATTGGAAAAGAATGGGAAAATTCTGTGTCAGTTGTTTGAATTATAACTGTTGGCTAAGAAAATGTGGGGAGAGTTAAAAATTGCCATGCATACTTGCTGATAAAATATGAAGCATTTCCATGTAACTATAATATTTTAAAAGTATTTATACTAGGTGGAAATAATAAGGAAGATTGTAGAACTGTGCATTATATAAAAATAGTGGGGAAAACTGAAATTATATGGACAATTGGAAACTCTACATAAATGATAGGTACAGAGTGATTTGCAGCTCCCTGGAAGGAAAATAAAAGAAAGTCTAAGAGCCATGGTTTATTTTAAAATAGATTTTTTTCCTTCCCATGTAGGGTGGAGATGTTAAGTGACTTTATGGACAATAAAATTTTACAAATAATTATTTCTTAGTAATAGCATTTGAAGGAAAAATGGTTGTGTTTAGAAAGGCTTTTGCTTCCTGAAATGCAAATAGAAACACTGCAGTTTGAAGTCTCTGGAAAAAGTGCTTCTTGGACCCTGTCAGTCAGATGATGACTTGAAAATTTTCCTTGAGGTACCTGTATCCATTACACTCAGAGAATATTACAGTCAAAATTTATTTTTAAAGAAAGTGATCTCTTGGTTTTCTGGCACCTAAAGCTAGACACACTATCTTTAGCAACAGTAGTAAAAAATAAAAGTGAAACATGAAGTAAGAAGTAACAAATCAAGGGCACTCTGAACAGTAATCTTGGAGTTTTATAGTCCTGCATGTTGCACTGTCCATTATCACTCATGGGTTTAGGGTCATCCAATCCTGATAAGATTTATAAACCAACTCTTTTCATTTTGCAAAATGTAATGACTTATTTACCATTTAGTGTGCTTTTTATGAGAGACATGTTTGCATTTTGCACAACTGGAAATGGACACTAAAGTAAATCAGTGTCTAGCAGATACTGATGTCCTCTGAGGCCTTGCTGAGATATTTCCAAACACCAGAAAACATGCCAGGCCCTTTAAGGTTTTCCAGTTACTGAAATCTTAGAGAATATCATGAAAGGACAAAATTCTTTATGATCTTGTAGGTTGAAAAGAAATATAACTTGGAAATAAATATATATTATATGCATTTAAATATATACTATATATATTAATTTGCCTTTTGTAACATTAACCTATCTATAAGGACAGAGTTACAAAAAGTTACATTTTCTAGTGATAAATATTAAAAGAAATGTTAAATAAATTCCTTTTGCAGAACACATGGAGAAAAATATTTTTTCTCTACTCTTAATGTTCAAGAAAATATACTTTCATCAGCCTGTGTTGGTTTCCTGGAAAACCTCAACTACTTGGTAAATAACCCTAGGATCTGAATTTATGAGACTGATTTGGATCTTCAGCTCGAAGTAACTTGCTGCTTTTTTCAATTTATCTCATACAGCCTGCATATTGTTTTTATAGTATAATATATCATTAACTTTAATTAATAAAATTAATGATTTTTCTATTTGGGAAGTGGATCTATCTGCTGTAGTAGTGTCACAAGTGGAATTTGATGTGCTAAATACACACACATAATTCTGACAATTAATTCTTTCCCCATTTGTTCTCTAATTCCTACATTAAAATGTCACATATAGGAGCACAATTTAAAACTTTTTCTAACATTATTTACTTTTAACTGGATGAAACATTTGCATGAATATGAGATGGACCATTTAAAACCCCACTAGAAAATAATACCATGAAAAAAAAGAGAAAAAATTCATTGCTCAATACCATTCAGAAACCCTGTTTGCACAGTGTATTTGTATTTTAGAAGAAATGTAACAAAATTAAAACATCCTCCTTTCTCTCAGATAATCTTTACCTTAATCAAGATAGCTTAAATGAAAGTCTTGGGCTGGGGATTTAGCTCAGAGGCATACGCATCTGCCTGGTGAGCACGCAGTCATGAGTTTGCTCACCAGTACAAATCAATCAATCAATAAAAGTCTTATAAGTATGGCAAATTTACTATGAGTCAGAAATGCTTTTCTTTTAAAGAGTAAAAAAGCAATAAAAATAGTGAGAAAACTTCAAAACAAGATAATGGAGATTATCAATAGTCAATGGTTTTGCATATTATCTTCAAAGTATTGCTCAGATTACAACATATAGGAATGAAAAAATCACAAGCAATATAAACACAAACCATTCTTTTCAATGAAATAGTCAAAGTTAATAGTATTATGTTAGCTATCTACCTTCTATTCTCCATTCTCTCATCCCAGTTCTTTATTTTTGAGCATTATTCCATTTTCACAATATGTATTTACTCTTTCAGTTTCTTACACTAGGTAGACAATACAATATTTACACATGAAGTCTAAACTATTTTACTTATGAGTATGATATCTAGTTGCATTCACTTAGCTATGAAATCCTCAAACTCACTGAGAGAGAAATTAGGAAAACAACACCCTTCACAATAGCATCCAAAACAAAGTGAAATAATTAGGAAAAAAGCTAACAAGTGAAGTAAAAGATCTATACATTGAAAATTACAATACTGTCAAAAAGGAGAGCAAAGGAGATACCAGAAAATGCAAAGATATCCCTTACTCATGCATAGAAAGAACCAACATGAAAATGGCCTTATTCCTAAAACAGTTATACAAATTTAATGCAAACCCAATAAAATACAATCAGCATACCTCACAGATCTTAAGAAAACATTTCAAAACTTCATCTGGAAATAGAAGAGATGTAGAATACCAGAGGCAATCATGGGCAATAAAGGCAAGGTAGGAAGCACCACAGTCTCTGAGATGAATTATACTACAAGGCTACTGAAATAAAACCAGGATGGTAATTGCAAAAAAAAAAGAAAAGAAAAGAAAAGAAAGAAAGAAAGAAAGAAAGAAAGAAAGAAAGAAAGAAAGAGATCAAAGAAAACACCACAGACCTTAGGATCAGTGGAACAGATGCAACTCCAAACATATTCAGTGATCTTATTTTTGCCAAAGGGGACAAACATGGTACTGGAAAAACTGGCTCTGCACATGCTAAAGACTAAAACTAAATCCATGTCTATTGCCATGTACTACATTAATGTCAAAATGGATCAAAGATCTAAATACTAAAAGAGAAACACTAAATCTACTGGAAGATAAAGTAGATAGAAATCTTAAAGACAGAGGTTCATGAACAAAACCCAAACTGTACAAGAAACACTTCAAAGAATTAACAACATGGATTTCATCTTATTAAAAAGATTTGCAAATCAAAAGAAACCATCAGTAGAGTAAAAAGAAAAATCATAGAGTATGAAAATATTTTAGCCAATTGGCCTTTAGACAAAAGACTTCAACCTAGAACATGAAAAGAAATGAAAAAAATCAGGCCCCCAAATTCAAACACATAATCCAAAAGTGGCCTTCTGTGGTGATTGCATGCTTCTCACATGAAGAAATTCAAATTACAAATAAAGATATGAAAATAATTCAACATAATTAGTCATTCAAGAAATGCAAAATACAATAACACTGAGATTACATCTCACTCCAGAAATAATAGGCATCATTAAGAAATCAACCAGTAAAAATTGAATCAGAAATGTTTACCAGGGCTGTTCACAGTTTTAATCTATGTTACTTAATACTACCAACATTTATTACTATATAAAATATTGAGAAACAAATTCAAGACTGAAATTTTCAAGAGCACTGAAAATTAAAGCTGTATGCTTCATGTACCATATATTATTATACTAAGAACATACCAGACCTTAACTATATTTAACGATTTTTAAATTTTAAGGGTCAGCATTAAGCAATTATCTTTCTCTTTAAAATTCTAAAATTATTGCGAGATAGAGTCATCAAAAATGTATTGATTAATGAAATGATTTTGGAATAGATAAATGAGCATTAGAATATTTGATTTACATTTACATTCAGAGTACACTTTCAAAAACTTTGGTCCAAATTAAAATTACTTCAAACTTCAGGCCTGACCCTTTCAAGAAGAGGAAAACTCATTTATTTTTTTATAAGGAAGACTTATAAAAAATTCCACATGTCATGTTGAGCACTAGAATAAAGCCTATTAATTCATATGAATAGAATATATTGACTGAGCTCAATTTTTTAAAAATTTTTATTTAAAGAGAAAAAAAGCATGTAAAGGGTAGAGATAATACAGAATTCAGAAAAAAGATAAACAATAAGAAATCACTAGTTGATAAATTACATATTGTCCTCTTAGAAATAGTTGTTCAAGTTACAAAATTAAAGCATACAATGTAAGATATTCAAACAGTGAGAGTGTAAACAGCTATGCATGCATGATTCTCTACATGTATTTATCTTTTCTGTATTAGAGGGAAAAACAAAACTTAGCAAGACAAAACAAAACAAATTCCTATAAAAACATGAAACCAAAAAGTTGTATAAAACCACAGTACAAGGTGATCTACAATGATTACTGTGTTGTTTCTTATTATCTTCAATAGAATTGTCTATATCAGGCATAATTGAATATAGCAGTATAATTCAATACATCAGTACATAACAATATTAGTAAAAATAAAACATTGTAGACAGTATAAAACTTCAAAGGCAGGTAATAATCAAACCAGAGTGGATATTCTAGTGAATCTTGTCATCTTAAGTGCAGTTGCCTATACTCTCAAAGTTGATACTATCAATCATAACAGCTTTGAATAAAATCTGTCAATACAGAACAGCAATCTAACAAGCCAGATTCGATTACAATCATTCATGGTAAAACAGTATAGGTTTTACAGAGCTTTAGATTAAGTTAATAGGAAATTAAGGATGATTTACCATAATATATCCTGTTATTTTCAGGATAACTGTCTGTACCCTCAAATCTAGTACAGGTAGAATGACTGGAACAGAGTGTAATACATCTAAGCAGAGTAGTGTGAGTAATGTGGGTTTTAAATACTGGTGCACTATTAGCAATATAGTGTATCAAGGCAATCTATGTTAGAGATTCTAGTTATCCTTCTCTGCCTCATTTCTGCTATGCTATTTTTCTGCCTTGGTTTGTCTAGTTTTCTCTTTCATTCTACTGCCTGCCCCACTCATTGAGGCCTTTCTGACACTGTTCCTAAAATTCTGGTATTTTTTTCCTCTCTCTCTAGAATGTCTTTCAGTATTCTCTGTAGGGTTGGATTGGGGGTCACAAACTCGCCCAGTTCGTCTTTGTCATGGAAGCATCTTGTTTCTCCATTAATTTCTAGTGGCAGTTTTGCAGGATATATTAATCTGGGCTTGAGGTTATTTTCTTTCAGGGTTTAGAATACTTTACTCCAAGATCTTCTTTATCTGATAGTCTGTCAGCTGTGACCATGATGGGCTTAACTTTATAGGTAATCTGCTTCTTTTCTCTGATGGCTTTTAAGATTCTGTTTTTATATTTAACTTCTGGTATCTTGATTATTATATGTCTGGGTGTAGATCTGTTTTGGTTTTAGGTAGCTGGAGTTTTATATGTCTCACTTAACTGAATGTCATTTTCTTTTCCCATGCTTGGGAAGTTTTCCTTAATTATTTCCATGAATAGCCTTTTTAAGTTGCCTGTAAGTATTCCTGCTTCTTCATTCATGTTTCTTATTCTTAAATTGTAGATTCTCTTGTCATCTTCTAGCCTTTGTATTGTTACTGCCTGTTTCCTTATTTTTAAGAGATCTTTCCTCTCATGATCACACATTGCAAACTTGTCTTCAAGTTTTGATAGTCTATCCTTAGTTTCTTTTATGGAGTTTTCCAAGCCTTCAATAGAGTTTTTAATTTCCTGGTAGTCTCTTTGAATCTGATTCATGTATTCTATATTTTCTTTATATTCTTTATAAAATGTTTCTCTCCTTTTTTGTGTTCCTCCCTTTTTCTGTCTGCATCTTCCTGAAAGATGCTTCCTGAGAGCATTTCTTTTATTACTCTACTCGTATATTGCTTTACCTGATTTAATATTTCAGTTTTGTGCTCATCTACAAGGTCCTGAAGATATCTCTTAATGTCCATTGAAACCATGTCTGATGTTGCATGTTTGCTGCCCTCAGTCTCCCTTGATTTTCCCTCTCCTGGATCAGGATTCTCAGGTTTCTGGGCTGGGGGCCTCCTCCTGCTTCTCTCTCCTGTCTCCTGTCTCTCTCCTTGCTTCCTCCACACAGTTTACAATGCAGGTCCCAGCCCCCTTCCCTGTTGGCCACGTTTCCTCTGAAGCATGCAGGCCATGGACCTCCACCCTCTTCTGACTGCTCTTGTAACTGAGGTGTAAGCAGCAGCTGTATATGCCTGCCCCTCCCCACCAGGCCAGCCAAACTTCAGGGGCCTTCACCCGGTTAGTGCATGCTAGGTACAGGGAGTCAATTTGGGATGGCTCATTGGGTCCCAGTCAGGGGCATGACCTAGTCCAAGCAAATCCCATGAATCTGCTCTGAGGAGGGAGCAACCAAGTGAAGTCACTTTTGTTCCCAGTTCAGGCTCCTGCCCAATTCCAACATGTCACCCATTTGGTCGTGCCCTTCCAATGGGAGGGGTCTCATTCCAAGCACTAACCATGGATTAATGAAGGTCCCTTCTCTGGCTCCACTCTCTGTTTGGTTCACAAACCCCTGGCTTCAGTGCTTCTGTGGTTCCTGTGAGTGGCAGTGGGAATGAGTTTAGGTGGCTTTGGTGCAAATTCAGGCCAGTGCGAACTTGACTGGTCACAGCAAAAACACTGTGTCTCATAATTTTTAGCTGTTTCAGTTGTAGTCTCAATGTATTTGATGAGCTTTTTTATGTTTCAATTTCTCCCTTGTTAAAAGGATCCATCTCACTCTGTCTGGGTCTCTCCAGGGTGTTTTATTATGGCATATGGGTTATTTCTCCCAGGAGGCTTTGTATTTTGTTGCTCACTGATCGTCCATCTTGACTTCTCTCCAGGATTCTGTTTTAAACTGAAATGACCTGCATTCTAAAGAAAAAGTGTAGTGTAAGGTCTTCTGACATAGATTTCTGGTAATGTAACAAATAAAAATAAGAAATTCTCTTTGCCCATTTCCTGTGTTCCTCAGAAAGGGAGACTCATGAAACCAACTATTCACAAAATGAATTAATGACAATAATTATATTTCTACTTTACAAAATTATGAGGCCTTGAAATTTTTTTCATAATACCTTTTTGAAATTTACACTCAGCATTACAAGTATTCATGGAGTAATTTCTTGGTTCCTTAGAATGATTAGAGAGTATGTGAATTTCTCTTTTTTCCCTTATAGAATATTCTGCATTTTCTTGTTACTTCTTCCTAAATAATATTGGAATTTGAATTTCTTTCTGAATGGTACCTAGGAATAATTTCACTTGCTAAAACTTCTACCTCTTTAGAAAGAGATTATTTATTATTATTTATTATTTATATTCTCAGTGATTGAATCTCTACATATCTCCAACACAAACATATAATGATTTTCTAATTACCTGATGATTCTAAAAACAATACCTTCTTTCCACTTCTCAAATCAGGTCAAGCTTTCTTCATCTTAACCACTAGTCACCCTATTTTGCTTACCTGGAAAGTGTGCTTCAGGTCTTTGAATGGATAACTGTTTTTGTGTTTTATTTTGAAGGAAGTAAAAACATAACAGAACATGACCAAATAAAGCCAATTGAAACAATGCAGTGAAATTGGTACAAAACTTCACAGCAGATTACCAGGATAACAGTAATAGGTACCATAGTATATCTCATTATCTTCACAATAGTTGTCCATTCAATTAGGCATAGTGAAATCAAACCAAAAAACAGAACATTATAAAGTCAATTGAGAGAGAATATTGAATAAAGCAAAACAACCAATAGTAACAAAAGAAAACAGTGAAAACAACATTAGCATTCAAACAGAAGATAGAAGGAAATCCAAATACTTGTGATACTGCATATGGTCATCCTCCCAAGAGATGCCCAGATTTCTGCCCCAGTTGATAACAGGGGTGGGGGTGTGGGGGATGTACGATTCTCAGCCTGCACACTGGTGGGCTCACAGGAGATGCTGACTGGTTCTCCTGTGGCTCGTGCCAGGTGTGCTTACCAAGAGGGCAGGTGAATTGCATTTTTGTTCAGCCACTTAAGTTCCACCATGGCCGAATCTTGGATAACAATTTCTATTTCTTATCTTTTACATTGTTTACTAAAATTGTAACTCTTGATAGAGTACTGACTCTGACCATCCAGTATAGAAAATTCCTCTTCAATTTATTATCTATTTTCTCATGCATATTTTTCATAGCATTTATTTGCATCTCTAACTATGATCTTTATTGACTTTCATCACCATCTGTCTGTCACTGTATGTAAGTTTTATAATAGAAGAATAGTTGTCCCTATACATCCAGAGATTAGAGCAATAGTGCATACATTCATAAAGGAATTAGTATCATTAATGGAAAATTTGTACTCACTGATAAACTTATTTCCTAACTATCTCACTTGTATTCCCCCCTGTATGGAGTTGCACTGAGACACTTCTAAATTAAAACAGACTAGTCATCCATTCTATTTAAAAGATATGATAAACATCCCCATGTATGCTGGTCTACCTTTTAGAACCAGGCAACCATTGCAAGGTCTGAGTGTTTTTTCTGATGGATATTAGATGCCTGAAATTCTCAGAGCATTGTTTCTGTAATGTTTGTTTAAACTCTTTGTACCCTACATGCCTTCAAACATTTCAGAAAAAGAAAAATGCAGTGAATACTCATTTAACTGGAACTTTCAGTTTAGGTTTTTTTTGTTGTGATTCTTTTAATTCAATCTCTACCTTCTAAGAACACTGAACTATTACTCTCTTATTTCCATGGAGTGGTTTTATACAGTCTCACTGAAAAGCCAGCTGAGAAATATGTTTTGAAAATGAGAATTTCTACTCACCAACAAATTTCCTCCTAAGAAAGCCTGAATCTTAAATATCACAACTTGTAGCAAAATCTCTTCTGCAGCAGAAGGATGAGTCTTGAGTATTCCATTCATCACTTCCTTCTCACAAAGCTGCTCAGCAATAGAGCCTATTTTTTTCCACTGTGGAAAAATAGATGTTGCTGGAACCTATGGAAAATTGGGTCAGTAAATCATAAAGCACTGATTTGTTTTTAACAAAGATCGAGTTTTTCCTTTATTTTTTTAAAGAACTTTTTATTCCTTAGTATAAAATGTGTGGATCATGGCTGAGAAAAAGTCCTGCCTCTTTCCTCTGTTATGAAACAATTATTTCCTCCCAAACTTTCTAAAAATCAAACCATTTAATGGACTGCTTATTAAGTCCAAAAAGGAGCATTTTATTTAATGATTTGGGTGGAGAAAGGGAGGCATAAATATTATAAGGAAGTAACAAAGGCAAATACCAAGGATGAAAAACTCCACTGTCAACAGCTAGCAAGTGAAGATTCAGCAAATTCAGTGGTAAAATTTTGGTTTCCCTTCAGACCTGAGAAATGGGTGACCTGATGGTAGAGGTTTTAGCCAAAAGCAGAAGCAGCCCACTGTATTTTCTCAGACTCTTCCATGGAGGCAAGGAATTCCACGTTTTTAAACATTTTTCTTCTACCAAGGTCTTTATTTGTGATGGCAAGCAGATACATGGAAATGACACCCAGGATTTGGAGGCAGATATATTTTATGTCAATGGACATTGAGCAGAATCATTCCCCAAATATTAGGCCCTGATCTCTGGTGGTCTAGGTTTTATGTGGTATAAACAAGCAGGAAGTACAGAGTTAGAACAACTTGTCAATTTGTAATTGGTTCTTAACAATATGCATCATAGTGACCAGCTATGCTTCACAGTGACTAGTCATTTCTAAGAAAGAGAAGCAACAGGAACTGGAACAGGAACTATTACCTGGGCAACTAACAAACTGAAGTTTATAGGCTGGGGCACATTTTCTGCTACATTTTTCCCCCCTCTTAATTTCTCCAGCAAACCTTTGCTGGGCCTATCACATGTGATCTTCTGAGATAAGGATCACCTAGAAACAGGAATATTAGGATTATCAGTGATCTTAGAATTGGTCCTAGCCAAGCTCTCCAAGACTGTTATATTACAGAGTTGTTTCAACAGAGTTACATTTAGACAGAGGTATAATTCTGGCCTGTCTGTTCTGTAACATTACTCTGGCAAGGTAGTGAGGGAGTAAATCTGATCTTGGAGAGTGTCCAATGTGCCTTCAAAGCTCATCAAATCTTTGTTCAGTGTTTGATTGACTGGCCTGTTCTCTTGGGGCAACTGTGCAGGACCTAATTTAGGTGCAAATTCAAAGAGAAAATTTTTGCTTAGACTTTTGAAACATATGAATGTATTTATTTTCTTTGTTTTCACCACTTCCTTTAAACTAAGTGAAAAAAAGAGTTACAGCTTTAAAATACATTTTTGAAAGACATATTTAAATAAATTTGTCTGGAACTAAAAACAAATTCTGCTAAATTCTCAGAAAAGGAATTCTTGGATGACATCCATGCCAGAGATGCAATTAAATCTTGACAGAGAATTTCACAGCAGGATTTTAAAACAAACAATTCAGGCAGATTACTCAATTAATCTAGGCAGTTATTTAGAAGATGGATGCATGTGTATTTAGGGAACACATCAAAACAAAACATTTGCCTTGATCTGTTACCCATTTATGTCTTTTTAGAATAAGAATTTGCAACATAATTCAACAATATAACTATTATCAATTGGTAGGTGAAAAACCTATGAAAAATTCAGAATGATGTTTTTCAGATATAAAAATACAATACAAAAATACTGCAGAGGCATAAACCCTATTTCTATATAGTGAGCAAAGAGACAATGGATTGTGAGATGTGCATTGCAGAAGCCATTGGAACAGCACCAGGCTCAGATGCCACCAAAAGGGGAAGTCTTGTTGTGAGAAGCAGGTTTCTCTCCTGGTCCCCAGCTGTCATGATTTTGTGATCCTCTCATGTTCACACACACCAAAAATTGAACACGGGGCAGTTAGAAAGCCAAAGTTACTCCATGAAACATAGGATTAGTCTCACAATGTGTGTGGTCTGTGTTTTCTCCTGAATCTGGCCAAAAGTGATAAATGTGAGTTGGAGCCTCAGCTCTTCCTATGACTCTCTCTTCTCTACCTCCTCCCTCAGGTTTCAGATCAACATCACTGTTTAACATTGACTGCTCATGTTTCTTCTCTCCTTACCTTTCACAGAGAACCATATACTCATTTGTATACTGCATATATCATATGTATGCATACTACATATCCACTATATAAACATAACAGTGAGTACTGTATGTATATATGTGTGTACTATATGTGTGTATATAGAACCTAGAATAATAAAAGTGATGGTATTTCTTACAAAAAACTTTTATTAACCTGAATTATTAGAAACAAAATATTTCCTTACAAAATTGCTATGAAAATATTTCTTTGACTGTTCCTTATTTATTTGACTTCTTGATAAGAAGTTATTGTTTGGCTTATGGCAAGACAGAGAAAGATGCACTTAGAGCCATCCATAACTTTTAGTATAAATGTCACAGCACTTTTTGGAATTCATGTAATTCATTATCTGAATGATATATAATTTTCACAAATAATAATTTATAAATTACAGGTAACTGCATAGCATAGGCTACTATAATGCTTTCTCATCCTAATCTTAAATTTAATCCTGTTATTTGCACTTCCAAACATGTATATATACACACAGTTCCTTGTTTGTTATTTCTTTAATCTCAAAGATGATAGCCACTGTTGTTATTTTTAGATAGCAATATAGAGGTTAATATTCAGTAATTTTATTAAGAACTTTCACAACCTCAGTCTTTCAGAAAGCACCATTAAATAGATTAAGGGCAGTTGCAATTTGCTTTGTGTACAGAGATGAATAGTTAAGGTGCACAATTTCCAATGTTTTCATATTTGCTTAACCACAACTTGAGCAAAAGCTTAATATTTAGATAAGAAAGGAAATTAGATTACATAAGGTTTTTATTTTTCCTTTTTCTTATTTCTTCTCTGAATTTAACATCTATGGTTTTATTCTCACTATTCATATTAAATTTAAACCACATTTCTCCAATTTAGTCACATTTATATGCTTTTCAAGAACCATTACTGCAATATTACAGATATTTGGCACTTAAAAATCAAGTAGTCTTTATCTCAATCTCAATTTAGTCACTTAAAAATTTGTACCAAGTATTTATTAATAAATAGCCACCCACTTATGTGTAAAAAGTCTTTGAACAGTCCTCTCTGAGCAGAGTCTTTTTATCTAAGGAAACCTTTCTCTTTTATTGAAACCATGTCCATTATTTAGAGGTTTAGAGCATGGACTTTGTCCTGACCTTTTAGCAAATGTTTTTCTCCTGACTTTATTTTCACTGTTCCAATCTACACACGTTTTAGTGATTTCCTCTCTAGAACTCTTGACTCCATTGCAAAGATGATTAAATTCTTTTTGATGTTCCATTAGGTACTGGTGAATGTGTTCATATTATTAGAGACCAGCATGCTACACGGTGTAAAAATATTACCTGTAAAGCTCATGCTGCTGTGGGACCTTGACTGAGAAACTAAGGACTTCTAAGCACCTTTGACATGCTAACAGCAATCAGGGTGAATGGGTCAGAAAAACAAATGTCTCTCTCAGAATTACATTGAAGTCCAAAACTGTTAGAACTACTATCAGAGTTAAGCAAATCACTGTTTGAAATCTGCTGTAATAATACAGCAATTATCATTTCTCTTTCTATAGTTGAGGTACTACAGAGTTCAAGATTTTATTGTTTTATCTTTTAGAGTTAACAAACTGTCCTTGAAATTAAGTTTTGGAAAGATGGAACCTCAAAGATCAGAAAAAAATAAAATTGCTTAGTTACATTTAAAAGCTTATACATCTTTTAGAGAAAAGACAAAAAGAAATGAATATTCTATTTTGTATTTAACTAGAAAACAAAGAAATAAAAAGTGATAGAATAGTATCTAGTTCTGTTTTAATCTAGTAAATATGCAGATGCTATATTTTTCAGTTTATTTCCACCTAAAATAGTAAAAAGAAAAATCTCAGGCTGTAACTTTCACAATGAAATAGTGTGAAATCATATGTCACTTCTTTGTAGTAGGAAATATTTTCCATAATATAAGTATTGAAGATTATGACTTTTTGTTAGTGAAAATGCTTTCTGTTAACACCACAGTACAGGTTTCATGTCAAAGAAGTGTAAGAGAAGACTTAGGTCTTTCCTGGTACAGGAGGGTCTTTGATGAAGACAATGAAATTCCTAGAATTAAAATTGAATACTGATTTTTGGAACTTCAGAAAAAATAGAGAGATTTTTTATGTAATGTATATCACATTTATTCTTCAAAGATGAAATTTAGACTATTACAATTTGAAGATATTTTAATAATTTTTATAAAAAGCTGTAATGAAATGACCCTTTCCAAGTCAGATGGACAGAGTATATGGAACATTATTTTTTTCCTCACAAGACTCAACACGTAACAGAAAATGCTATGATACAAAAAGAGTCAAATGTGCACTTCAAAAAAAATTCCTTTATCAATTGAATAGCTGAGTGAAAATGCATTTATCTACCCATTCATTCATCCATACACCTTTACATTTTTCTATATACCAAAATATTAAGTTTTTACAACCTATATTTAGTTCATATTTTATGGCACTTGTATTACATTTCTCTTGATCTGTTATTTCAAGTATGATTGCAGTAACTCTTAAAAACAGCCACACATATTAGCTCAACATTAACACATTAAGCACTAACATACTGTGGTTTGAATGTGGTTTATAAAGTTCTTTTGCTGTTCTATGCTGCTTATCTTCTCCATGATATTACATTGCAGCTTATATAAAGAAAACATAGAAACACACCTTTGGAGGAAGGAGTAATCAGAGACATCAGTAATGTAGAAATGTGTGAAGCAGCAGCAAGGAGTGAGCAGCTGGGCTCTGAGGATCTCCACCAACAGAAATCCAGCCCCAGCATCCACATCCATAGGTCAAGCTCAGCTCTATTCCCAGCACAGTTCTCATGGCAAATCTGGCTAGAGCACACAGAATGTTTCTGGGATCTGACACAGATACTATCACAGAACTTTAACATCAATGAATTTTACTTTTCTGCTCCCTTATTTGTCTGATTGGTTATCTTTTTCCTGTTTGATTTGATGCCATCTAGTTTTCTTTTGTTATATATATATATATTTTATTCTCCTCTCTTTTGCTGGTCTTTGTAATTCTTTCATTTTTCATTCTCCTTTTTCTTCTTTCTTTTTTGGTACATTTTATTTCCTTACTTTTTTGTTTTGGTTTCTTCTACTTATCTTCTTTATCTCTTTGCTCAGCTACTTTTTGAATTTAAATTTCAAGTGAATAGACATTTTATTTTCCTTTTCTCATTATTGTTTCTTATTCTATTTCCTTCTTTCCCTCTGTTGTCCCTTAGTTTCCCCAAATTCAGTTGATCATACTTTGACCTCTAGCATTGATTCTACTGTATTTGACCTCATTCATCACTTGATCCTGACCTGACCCATGTTAAAAACACTGTGCCCTGAAGTAGACTAAAACTCCACTGCAGGGAAGTTTACTGTATCCAACTATGTGGTATATATTTGATTTTGTTATATAACTTTAGCGTTTGCTTCTGTGGCCAGAGGTGGCAGGTTATTGGTTATTATAGTTTGTCAGCAGCTAAACAATTGTTATCCAGCAGCTAAATTGTTACCTATTGTTGTTCAAAACTGTACCACTTTATCTAGGATGTCATGTATGTTATAATCAGATTTTCTTCTTTGTATGTGATAACACTGTGATTGTATGTGGTCACAAACATCACCACAGTCCAGTACCAAAAGATTGAGTGCTGAGCTAAATAATAATCTAGCATCCTTTACAAATTGAGAAGATAGGTTCTTGGGAGAGTAAAAGCATCACCTACATATAGAAGACATTCCTGAAAAACAGGGAATCCTCAATACTAGTGACAAAACTATCTCAATAACAGTGACTCAATACTAGTGACTAAAAAGAGAGAAAATAGAAAATGACAAGATGCAGAAGCAAACTGAAATCCCAGATGCCCAGCCTGGAGCACAATAATATGGATAAAATTAGAAATCAAATATTGAAATTTTTTGAAATGATAGTAACAAAAGTGAAAAAACTAGTGGAATAGGCTATAGAGAAAATAATGTCTCAGGTATAAAGAGAAATGATGCTTAAATTCAAAGATATTACAGAAAATATAGATAAAAGAATAGATGAGCATAGAAAAATAATGGAAATAAAAAATATCAAACATCAAAAAGAAATGGAATCAATGAAACAATTTCAAACAGAAACCCAAGAGACTAAAACTTCATTTGAAAGTGTATGCAACAGATTGAAAGAAGGAGAAGATAGAATATCAGATATTGAAGACAGAATTGCAGGTAGTGGTCATGAAGATAAAGATATCTTTTAAAAAAGCAAGATTATATGAGAAATCAATGAAGGAAAGAAAAAAATCATAAGATTGATTGAGTTGACTGTGAAAGCTGGTAACAGCACAAATGCTATAAAAGACCCTTCTCAGAAATAATAGCAGAAGAATTCCCTAGTATGGATAAAGAATCTGATATAGAAAAAAATGAAGCATGTAGAACTCTAAACAGTCATGATCAAAATGAAACTACAAGACATATAATAATATAGATTCCAGAAATTCAACAGAAGAACAGAATATTAAAAACTGTTAGAGAAAAGAAACAGATCTCCTATAAAGGAAAGTCCATTTGGATCCCAAAATATTTCTAAACACAAACTCTTAAGTCAAGCAGTTTGTATCAAGATATTTCAAGTCCTGAGAGAAAACATCTTCCAATCCAGATTGATACACCCTGAAAATATATTTTTAAATTAATTTAGAAATAAGATACTTTGATGACAAAGAACAACAGAAGAATTTCACAACCTCCAAATCAAAACTACAAAGCATATTGAAAGATATTCTAGACAGAGAAAAATGACCACAATTCCAAGAAAAGCAACAAACAAAAACTAACAAATAGGGCAAACAATCAAGTAGAGGGAGGAAAGCAGGGAACCAACAGCTGGAAAATATCACGACAAAGATAAGACAGTACATATCAGTTATAACCATCAGTGTAAATGGCCCCTGTTCACTGATCAAAAGAAACAGAATCAAACAATATGCTGTATTCAAGAAACACATTTAATTCAAAAAATTAATAGGATGAATGTCAAAGATGGGAAACAATCCTCCATGCAACAACAACCAGAAAAAAGTAGTTATTCTGCTTGCAGAAAATGTGAACTTCCAACCAATAATGATAAAAAGAGATAAAGGAGGTCATTATATAATTGTTATGGGAAACTTCAACAGGAAGGGGTAACAATCATAAAGATTTATGCACTAAATATAAGAGCATCCAACTATGTAAGCCAATTATTAATAGACATGAAAAATCAAATAAGCAATAACATGCTTTTAATGAAAGAACTGAATATCATACTGTCACAAAGAGATAGATTTACTTGATAAAAATCTGTAAAGAAATATCAGAACTGAACCAAATCCATGAACAAATGAATTTAGCTGCTAGAATGTATCACCCAACATCACCTGAATACACATTCTCCTCTGCTGCACATGTGAAGTTCTCTAAGAACATATGCTAAGCCACAGAACATGATAAAGTAAACACAAAGGAATTGAAATTATCCCATGCACTTCATCTTACCACTGTGCAGTGAAACAGGACACTAAAGGCAAAAGAAATCACAAAAACAACATAAACACATAGAAAATAAGTAACACCCTTCTAAACAACCAATGGGTTACAGGTAAAGTTAAAGAAGATGTTAAACAATATCTACAAATAAATGAGAATGTAGATACAACATACTGGAACTTGTGGGAATCAAGAAAAACAACCCTAAGAGGGAAAACTATAGTTGTGAATTCTCACATTAGAAAAACAGAATGATCACAGATGAACAAACAAAGTTTGCACATCAAACTTTTTTAAAAAGAAGAGCAAGATAAGATCAAAGCCCATGCAAGGGAGGAAATTATAAAGATTAGAAAAGAAAATATGGCATTGGAACCTAAGTGAGCAGTGCAAAGAATTAATGAATTGAAGAATTTGTTATTTGAAAGAAGAGATAAAATTGATAAATTCTTAAGCAACCTTAAAAATAAAGAAATGACTCAATCAAATTTTTGCACTGAGGAATAGAAAGGGTGAAATCACTACAGATCTTGTGGAAATTGTGAAGATCATCAACACCTACTTCTAAAATCTTTACTCACATACAATGGGAAAAAAAGAATAAATGGACAGATTTCTAGGTATATATGAATTACAAAAGGTGAATAAAGAAGATAGAAAAATTCTGAATAACCCAATATCAGTAAATAAAATTTAAAATTTAATTAAAAACTTACCAATAAAGAAAAGCTCAGGTCCTGATGGATTCACTACTGAATTCTACAAAAATACATAAAGAACATTTAATGCCAATACTTCTCAAATTCTTTAATGAAACTGAAAATTAAACAGTACTCTGTAATGCATTCTGGGAGACAAGTATTATCTTGATACCAAACCAGAAAATTATCCAAAAAAATAGAGTGACAGGTCAACCTCCCTGAGGAACATAAATACAAAAATCCTCAATAAAAACCTACCAAACTGAATTCAGCAAATCCATCAAGAATATTGTACACCATAACCAAGTGAAATTCATTCTAGAAATCCATGGATGGTTCAACATACACAAATGAATTAATGTAATATACCATATCAATAGAGTTAAAGACAAAAATCACATGATCTTCTCAATAGGTGCAGAAAAAACTTAAGAAAAAAATCAAACCTGCATTCATGATAACAACTCTAGAGAAAATTGGAGTACTTAATCTTTACCTCAATCTGATAAAAGTCAGTTATAACAGATCAACATCCAACCTCATACTAAATGGACAAAAGCTGAAAACTTTCACCATAAGATCAGGAACAAGACAAGGATATTCACTATCACCATTCCTGTTTAATATGGTGCTGGAAACATTAATAAGATTAATTAGATGAGAGAAAAGCACAAGGTATAATAATAGAAATGGGAAAAGTTAAATTCTCATTATTAAAAGAACACATGATATTCTAGATAGAAGACCCTGTAAACTCCAAAAAATATTCTAGATTTGATCACCAAATTTGGTAACATAGGGTTAGGGTTAGGGTCAACACTAAAAAATCAGAAACATTTCTGTGCACAGACAACAAACACACTGATAGAGAATTTAGGAAACCGTATCCTTTACAATAGCATCCAAAACAATGAAATGCTTAGGAATCAATGTGACACAGGAAGTAAAAGATATATTTATATAAGCACAGTTCTCTAAATAAAGAGATTGATGAAAATATTGGAAAATGGAAAGACAGTCCTTCCTTATGCATAAGAAGAAACAACATCGTAAAAAATAGCCATACTACTAAAATTGCTATACAGATTAATGTAATCACAATGGAAATATCTTTAGCATACCTCACAAACCTAGAGAAAACATTCCTAAAATTTATTTAGAACCAGAAGAGACCAAGAATAAATCAATTCTAGAAAACAAAGGCAAGGCAGCAAGCATCACAATCCCTGACTGAAAATTATGCTACAAAGATACTGCAATAAAATTGGCACGACACTGGCAAAAGAAGCAGGCTGAGGATCAGTGGAATAGATCAGATGATGAAGATACACTTGTAAACTTGATCTTTGCCAAAGGGGCCCAAGTACATTCACTAAAGGGATATAGCCTCTTTAAGAAATAGTTTCAGTAAAAATTCCTCTAAATATGCCAAAGAATAAAACTAGACCCATCAGCTATTGCCAAGCACTAAAGTGAAAATCAATGAAAGATCTAAATATTAAAACACTCAATCTACTGGAAGAGAAACTAGGTAGGAATCTGGACGATATATAGTGTTCATAAGAACCTCAAATCTGCACAGAAGAGACTTCAAAGAATCAGCAACTAGGATCTCATCTCATTAAAAAATTTTCACACATCAAAAAAAATCACCAACAGAGTTGGAAGAAAACCCACAGAGTATGAACAAATTTTAGCCAGTTGTCCCTTACACAAAGAACTTCTATATACAACACAGAAAGGAGTGAAAAATATCATACCCCTCAAATTAAAAAATCCAATCCAAAAGTGGGCACCTGAAAATGAAGAAATATAAGTAGCAAATCAACAATGAAAAAATGTTTAACTTTAATGGTCATTCATGAGACGTAAATTGAAACAACATTGAGATTCCACCTCATTGCAGAAAGAATGTCTACAATTAAGAAATCAGTCAATCACAAATGCTGGAGGAATTCTGGGGAAAAAGGAACTCTTCTCCACTGTTTCTGTGATTGGAGACTGGTGCAATCACTGTGGAAATCAGTATGGAGCTGCCTCTAAAATCTATGATTAGAGATTCCCTTGACCCAGCTATTCTTCTTCTGGCTATTTTCCCAGAAGAATTAAAAACATCATATCATAATGATGTATGTGTAGCCATGTTTACCACAGCACAATTTACAAAAGCTAAATCTTGGATACAAACCAAATTTCCATCAACCAAGGAATGGATAAAAAAAAATGTGATATTTTTATGCAATGGAGTACTACTTAGGTATAAATAAGGACAAATATGAGACAAATGGGTGCAATTCAAGATCATACTCATAAGTGAAATAGATGAATAAATGAGACATGCAGGTGTAAACATCATATCTCCCTATTGTAAGAAGCTGAAAAAAATAAATAAAATATAAAATATATGACAGATATTGTTCAAAAGGAAAGAGGAACTGGGGTGGAGGAAAGGAGAATGAAATGAAGGGAAATGACAAAATAAATAATAAATACCAAAGATAGTTAAGATGATTATATTAATAATTTTCATTAGCTTATTGAAAAGAAAATTTTTATTTAAGTCATTTGATCAATTTTTCATGCCTATATCTTATAATTGAGCAACTACTTTGAAGGTAACAATAGGAAACATATTAACATATTAATCTTTGTTAGTCTCTATCTTGTTTTAAAACTTTGTATTACTGTTTTTATTGTTTTTATTATCTTTAAATAAAAAATAAGTATAAAATAAAATATAATTGCACTTTTACATTTAAAACAAAACCAAAACTTTGAGGATTACACAGTTCATCACCATGGTAATGACTATTCCTGCTTTGGAATACACCTTTCAAATATTTTCATGCACCCATTGAAGAAGACTTTCATGAAAGCACTGAGGTAAACATGATAAACAAAATGTTAAACTTATGTATAAGCTACAGCTCATTGAATTTTATTATTAATAGCTAAATTAGAGAGGCAGTCAGAGAGGGATAATGCCTTCTAGGGAGTCCATGCAAATGACCAGATATACCAAGCCTGGGACTGGGACCAAATCTCAAGAGAGACAGGCCTCGAGATGGAATCACAATAGCTGGACTAATGAAAAAAACTGAAATAGAAATCAAAGAAGGGGGAAATTTTTTAATTTCAATTAACCACTACATAAAATTAAGAGATCTCTCTTAATACTAAGGTTATTTCAGTTTAAAATTTTAATTAGTTTTCATCCTTAATAAATGCAGCACTTAACATTTAATCCTAAAATCTCAAAGCCAATTAACAAATAAATTCTCAATTTTAGTACCAAAGAATGTATACACATGTGTTTCCCTATGTGAGAGTGAACCATGGAGCAAGAGAACATTCATTCTAAGCCACATCCTTAAAACCCAGTGAATTCATCAACAGGGCATAGAGTGGTGATTGGCTATGTCAACTCCTGATCTAATCATTAAATTATGTAAGCACACCACGCTTGATCATTAGGCACTCTCTGGACAGAACATCGAGTTCTACTTTTAACCTTGAAA
>PVLA01014301.1:0-31286 GCA_004027455.1 Hydrochoerus hydrochaeris | reverse complement strand
TGTAGTGCATAATGATCTCACTCATTGTAGGGAACTGGCCAAGGAATGGGACTTTAAACTAGTAAGAAACAACCCTGATCATTATGGCAGAATTCACTCATGGTAAGATTTTCTATTAGGAGAAACCTGTGTGGAGCATGTGCTTTACTAATGTTTGAATATGAATTCAGAGCAAAGCAGAGAGCACAATTGTTGATTACTCAAGAATTTGGCAAAAATTAATGATACAAAGTAAGTATAACAATGGGAAACCAAGTTTTCAATATTGCTGCAATTTATTCATTTCAACAGCAGAAGCAATTAAGTTAGGTCAAATTTAACATGATATAATGTAATTTGTAATGGCAACAAAACATAGGGGCTGGGGATATAGCTCAGTGGTACAGTCCCTGCCTGGCAAGTTAGGCTGTGAGTTCAACTTTCAGCACCAAAACACACACACACACACACACACACACACACACACACACACACCCCATGGCTACTTTTATTCTTTAACACCTTGTCTATAGCTAAGAAAAGTTAAATTAATTGTTAATTGTTAATATTTATGTGAACTGATAACAGTTTTCAAAAGATAGGAAACAATAAGGAAGGAAAACAGAAGCATAACAAAATGTAAATTAAAAGTGTATATCCAGAGAACATGTGAAGTAGAATCTCCAACAGTTTTCTAAATTTATTTTCAAAAGGCTTCATAAGGTTAAGAAATATATTTGTATACTTTAATGTTTGCAGTTAAATATCTATATTTAAGAAACTTTGAGATAGTCTGATTAGTAGTTTTCTTTTCAGTTTTTACAAGAAAATTCATAGAAAATCCCCATGTTCACATCATGTTAGATGTTAGGAAAATTTAGAAGGTTAATGTTTAGTGTAAAGTAAAATTTTGGCATTTGTAGATAATAACAAAACATTAGTAACATTCATAAATTCACTACCTCCTTCAACATTGTATGTGACTTTCAAGTGGTAAGAACCATAAAATTTATGTGTAACAGAGACAAATATTATACAATATTTACTGGTTTACAAACTGAAAAACATATTATTATACAATGAACTGACAGAATGTCAGTATAAACATAGTTCTCAAAGCAAAACCATGTTATGCAATTTGTGTGGCACCAGAGATTAAAAATACCTGCATTTTTAACCAGTTTGTAAATTTAGATTCTGACGTGCCTTTTTATGAAAATTAACTTTAATATTATAGCAGATGGTTTGGAGAGGAGTAAGAGAATCCTCTTAATTCTCAGAGCAAATATTTAAATTTTAAAACACAATTACTTGAAGAAGTAATATGCTCAAGCATTTTGATATTAATTTCTGTGTTAATATATCAACTATTGTTATTTACATGTTCTACAGGTACATGTAATTTTCTCTAATCAAAACTAATTCCTTAGCAAATAGCTACCTGTTGAAAGGCCACCATGAGATTCTAAGAAAGCCCTATATTTTACCAGAATTTGAAAACTGTGCTCCGGCAAATATCATTTTACTTGCAAGTACAATCTTATGAGTTGGAGAAAGCAATCAAAATCATGATGGTGCAGTTTGCAAACAAACCTGACAAGTGAAAACAAATAAAGAAATATGAAGTAAATGGCAAGTTAAATTACTCAACAGGAAGTCTCAGCAACAGTTTCACTTAAATATGTTATTCTCTACCAATCCTCATGGAAGGTAATTGCATGTCAGTCAGTTGGATACTTTGCTTTCTTTAAAACATTACTTCCACTCCAGTTTTTTAAATCACTTATCATTCTGTAAAATGTCTGCCTATTTTGGATTCATGCCAACACAAGTATGGTCATACATAAATTTGAATCTTAAAAACATTTTTGTTTTGGAAAATATGAATACTTATTTTGCCTTAAAATATTCCTTTTATAATCTTTTTACATGTCATTCAATACTAACATAACATACATGTAATTGTTATATAATGGGCACCTACAATGATGATCGGCAAATCTTGCTTTGGTCAGCTTTCCAGTAGCTGGGCCAACATACCAACCACCTGAAACTGAAAGGAGATGTTTAATTTGGTTCACACTTTTAGAACATTCAGCACATGGCTGGCTGGCTCAAAGGCAGATAAATCACAGTAGAAGAGCATTGTGGAGGAAAACTGCTCACCTCATGGAGGCCATGGAGGAAAACAGTATTGCAGCTAAGGGAGAGCTGTACTCCCTAAAGTCTAACTAGATCCTTCATCTTAACAACATACTCAGCCATGGATATAATTAGATTAATCCACTCATGAATATGACACCCCAAGACTAAACCAGCCAACTAGGGCTCTCTCAAACTAGTCAACATCACAGTTAAGTTTAACTGTTACACTTACCAAGCTATTTCAGACTCTCTTTGCTTCCTTCACCTTATCTTTTTTTCGCTAATACTTTTTACTCCCTCTAGCACTAAACTTCTTTGTTAGAATTATATTGAAGTATGTTTAAAACTTATGACATGGAGGAAAGACATTTTATGTGGAGAGAGTCATCATCACCTGTATCTCATTCTAGAAAATCTTCATAATAGACTACGTATTCTTGGTTTTGTTTCATCTCCTTATTGGTGCTTCAAACTATACTACAGGAGCTATAAAAGCTAATTTTATATTTAATTGCAATTACATGTTATATAGGATGTCAAAGAACACTCAAAAACAACTAATGACAAATAGAAACATTATCACTAAAAAGGTGTATATTTCCCCAAATTTGTATCATAGTTTTATCATTCTAATATTTTATGAAACTTTGTCATAAGTTAAAACAAATGAAAACAAAATATAATAAAATTTATTCCTAAGGAAGTTAATTAACTCTTTGTCTTTTTATAACATTTTTCATTTACTCCCATGATTATAACATTAACTTTATCAAAATTATCTTTAGAAACCTACCCAGAAGTCTTAAAGAATACGTTAAACAATGTATTTTATGGCCCAATGCCAAGAAAACTTTCCATAAGTATCCTAGCAGATGAAGAAAGTAAATACAGTGCAAAATTAGCCAACAAGGAAGTCTGATTTATATATCAATATTTAAATGATCAGATTATACCATAAAAAAGAAAACACAAAATTACAATTTTGAGGGTTATAGATATATCTCAATTATTACCCTCTAAATTGAGCTAAAATCTTTATTTTGAGTGATAAAATACAAATATATGTTTAAATGTGGAAACAAAGGAGTTGTTTTCATTTATATTTCACAATAGGAACTGCAGTCATGACAAAACATGAAGTCTAAATTCATCCCCAAATATTTTTAGAATTTTAATCCATTCAAAGTTGGGAAAATAGACCTATAATACATAATTTCTACTTAAACACTTAATTACAAAATGAGTTCTTTTTGTTTACCCATTTGCAAATACTGCAGTACATTTATGCTGCCCAGTCCCACATGATGAGTTCACCAAGGGTTGTCTGGGGAAAGTCAACTATTGGGATAAAGTCATATGTCCTAATTGCTATGATGTTCATAAGCACTGGTTGTGTCATCCCAGACACTTGTAAGGCTGGAAAGCATTCTCGCTGTTTTTGTTTCTTCCACTTATAAGGTTTTTAACAACTTTAAAATGTTGAACGACATGATACCATTACATAGTCTTTCCCAGGTTTGATGGTGGTGAGAGTGTTGATTAAGAGCACTGGGTTACCTGCACCTTATGTTTACTGGTATCTCAGGGTCAGTAACACGATAGAATCACAAGGCAAAAGCATCTTACAGTGCTCTTAAATACTGATCTGCTGAGCAGTTTTTCTTCCCAATACACAGAACAGAAGGATGAGCTCGTGGACTTCCCAAAAGGAATTTTCATATTTACTATTACTTTCAATACTATTTTAAGAATAAAAATAAATACTAAAGATTCTGGAAATTATTTATATAAACATAAGCAAAATATTTACAAAGAAATACTAAACATAAAGCCTTTAGTAACATGAAATCTAACTTTTACCCATCAGTTTTGTCAGGATGATTTTCTGCTATTTGTTCTTAGTGAAATATCTTTGTAAAGCAGCAACTAAACTGACATCTCTCGATCTGGTCTCAGATATTTTATACAACAAGTCTAAATCTATGTTGATAGGTAATTTGCATGGGTACATAAATATATCCTATATAACTATATACTCAAGATACCATTTAATCTCTTTAATGTTTTTATATTATTTCTTCATCCTGATTCATCTTTGCCAAGTGGCCTGCTGCCATCACCTAACAAAAACCACTGAGTGCTATAAAAATTGGGTTTCCTGACCTGTAATCACTTTACCATGACAATAGTGCTTATTTGCCTAAATGTCTACACAAAAAAGCTGAATTAGTAAACAGACTAAAAGATAAGCTCTAAAGAGCAAATGTGACAACAATATTTCAATATTGTAGGAGTTGACCATTTACTGAATGATCTAAAGAGACCTAAAAACAAAACTATGAGTTAACAAAACACAATTCTTTAGGCTTATTCAATTGGAAGATTTCTAGTCTAACTACCCATCTCCTAGCAACAACTGTCTCTGTGCTGTGCCTTTATTTCTTTCTATATAAAGATAATTCTTATATATCACACTGATCCATCCATCCACCTGTCTGCTCACCCATCTGCTCATATGTCCATTCATTCTTCCAACTATTTGTACATTTTACTTCTTTGCAGTTATTTGGTTCTGCAGTGTCTGACTATCCGCACCTCCCACTTACAACCCTGCCACTAGCTCTTGGATATCTCCTGCCCTTGTCTTCATCCAGAATTTAATTTATAGGACCTAATAAATGGCAAACAATCACAAATAAATGTATAAATCTAGTTGCAAACATCACACATAAAAAAGAATTTCCTCAATAGAAAGGCTCACATTCAGGCAGGAGGGAAATGGTGGAAGCAGGAGTGCCACAGATGTAGAGTGCAGGAAGGTGAGTGATCTGGGTTTTTATCATGGTCCAAGTGGGGCATGGGTGGAGCAACTGTCTTGTGGTCTGGATCTCACACTGTGTAATATTTTGAAGGGTGACAAGGGAAAATAGAAGGGACATTTTCTTTAATATTTCTAGATATTTTGTGATTTGCCCCTGTTGTAGTCATGGGTTACAGAGAACAATTAGAATAAGGACTTGAAAAATATTATTTTTATGATGGTCACCCAGGCTTAACACAATAAAATACAGGAAATCTATCCACAACACTAAAGACATAGAACATTTAGGCAAGGGCCTGAATCCCACTGCAATGTCCTACATGAGTCCAGATAAAGACCCAAAGCTCACCACAATGCCTCCCCCAAGTCCAACTGGAGGTCTAGAGCCCAAAAGAAGGACTCACGCCAGTCTCTTTTATGGATCCGTGCTGGGAAGGCCCAAAGATAAGTGGTGGAAGCCAGAAAGTCTGTCAGCGGGGTGAGGGAGCTGCGCTAATAAGTTGAGAGTTCACGCTGGAGCCAAGAAGTCACACTCACAACAAAGACCAGGGTTGTCCTGAAAAGCACCACAGCCATCCCCAGCAACACAGAGGCCCCAAGCTCCTCCCACAACAAGCACAGTGGAGTACATGCCAGGAAGCCAGTGTCACGAGTTCATCCTGGAGACCAAGTGGCACATGTCTTCCTCTATGGAGCCAGGAAGCAATGCTCGACATGAAGATCGGAGCTCCTGCAGGAGAACCAATGGCTCAAACAGCAGCTCATACAAGAACCCACAACACCTCAAGCCATTAATGGCTTAATGCACTAATGTGATAGCTTCTGCTTCGCCACGTCTCCATTTATGCTGGCAACTTTCCTCAGGTGGAACATCTATGCTCAGCGCCCTACTGATGTAATCCAGCTGGCATTAAGCTGACCACCAGTTTTCAATCCATAACAGCCCCCTTATCATTCTAGAATTAATATCTTTAAGGAAAGTACCTTCTCTCTTTTCTACAGGTTTCTGTGATATGCGGAATTTAGGGGAAGACAAACCACATGAAAGAAGAAGGGAAATTATTAGACAAGAGGATGATGGTGGGAAGTGGAAGGGTAATAAGAGGGTAAATGGAATAAAATAGGTTCTGTGTTTGTATGAAAATATTACAATGAAACCTCACATTCTGTATCATTAATACAGCAATGAAAAATAACCCTTCCCTATCTTAATTTTTAAAAAACTAAATATAGGTTATTTCAGTTTGAATGCATAATCTTTGGAGATTTGTCCCCATAATGCTAATAACTGAAATATCAAAGTGTTGAAGCACAAAAAGTTAGGTAATCAACCCCCCCAAATCAAACTTCAAAAATATGGATGAATCCCACCTACAGAGTAACATTCTGCCAAGCCACTACATGTTTCCCAGAAGGATTAGCTGGATAATAAGATCTTCCACAAGGAAATTTGATCAAACCATTCCTGTAGAAAGTTTGTAAGAGTACATTCATGGTTTTCATAAATTAGAGGGCAGCTCTTTTGAAAAGGCTAAGAAATGATAGTATCTGAAAAAAGTATTTCAAAGTATGAAAACTTAAGAGTGCAACTAAGAAGTAAACAAAACCCGATACCCAACAGAAGCCTTGGTACTAGGCAGAGAAAGTTTAGCTTTAGTTCTCAAATATGAAATCATAAAAGAAAAAGGAAATCCTGAAATCTCAAAAGTACTATATTATTAGTGCCTATGTATTGATAAACAAAGATTTATCATTCAAAATATTTGAATCCAATGGTGAGATAAATAAAACTAAACTTCAAATTCTACATCCAAATTACTATTTTAATGGGCGATGCATAGACTCAGATCCAGAATAGTAATTCAAGAGAAAAACATGTGTATCCTTTTCTGAGGTGAGTATTATTTGCATTATTCTCTACTCTTATTTTATAAAAATGTCTAGCATATAATACCAAATTTTAAGACACTTAAAGTAAGGCAGGAAAATATACTTTATAGTTAAAGGAAGAGTCAAAAGGATATTGAAGATAAACACTCTTAGAAATTATTAGATAAGAATTTTATCATAATAAAACACAAAAAGAATTTGTTGGAGAAACAGGCAAGACTGATGCAAAAGTAAAGATCAAAGATATACTTTGATACATGCATACTTTAAATAGTGGTGAATTATATTAAAACTCTTATAAATATGAAAAAATAACTGGGATAAACATGTAAACATCTCTAAAAGGAGCTATTGAAATGATAATATAATCTTCAGTGAACCATAATGTCAGCTAAATTTATTCTAAAAGTAAAATATAAATATCACCAAAAAAGCCACTGTTTAGATTTTACCAAAATTTGATGCAAACATGGAGTTTGTTGCTCCTTTCATAAAGATTAGTGAGAAATACACTGACAAGTGCTTAAGATCATAAACTTATATAAGCAGGAAAATCCCCTTATTGACTCATTATTTATATTCCTAATTACCCATAGCAAAGCAAAAAAAAAAAACACAAAACAAAATAAAATAAAAACTGCTTACCAAAGTACCTACAGAAGACTGCTCCATAAGAGGATGTTTGCAAGGTTAAAAAAAGTGTGTTTTTGTACAATGCAATATTAGCAAATAAATATAAAACTTATAGAAATAAATAAAAGAAATTTAAAAACAAATGGTTACTGACTATGCTTCAGTGTACACAACACCCATGAAGAGACCAATAAAATTCAGTTACTAAAAACAAAGAAAGATACATGTCAGTGTGGTTATTTATAATTGGTGGGGAAAGAGCCCATAGGGCCTTTCTGTAGACCAGGAAATACTGTGTACTTTGATTGTCACAGTGACTATCTTGGTGTATTTAATAGCTGAAAATACTAAAAGGCTTAAAATGTGCACTCCCAATTAGGTAGGACATAGGTTAACGCTCTATCAATTAAAACTGTATTTTTTAAGTTTTGTTATTGCACCATTTTCAAACCATCTTATTTACTGTTACTCTGTAATGTTTCTCAATATCATATAAAATTCTCAAAGGAAAATGAGTCCTCTTCCACTGATCATCTGCCTCCCCCAGCTCACACAACAGCTATCTGTAAACGTTACCATACATTTCTCAAAGCTCTTGGTCTGGCCACTTTCTCCATTTTACTCAACAGAATGCCTTGAGTCCTACTGAATAGAGAACATAATGGCTTCCAGCCCTTCCACCTACAAACTCACAGGCTTCATCAATCATCCTTACAGCCTGCCTTCCCTTTTAAGTAGAGAGATGTTAGTGCTTTGGAATAGCACTATTTGTGACTGTCATGTGATCACAACCCCTTCTATTTTTTTTCAGAGACTTTAAACCATCAATTTCTCTTTTCTAAGTACTATCTTCTACTGAAAAAATTTTACCTAAAGTTTGGTGCCAAAATTAGTATTTTTTTCTTTTTCAAAAATAATATATTTTAACAGTAAAATACAAAATCAAAAAAAGAGTAAAATACTTTAGAAATATACATTAAAATATGTGAATGTTTATCTCTCTGCTGTATGTTAATATATCACAATGTTCATATTGTACTCTAAATAATTTTGTACCTACAAGTTTGATCAATATAGTTCCCAAACATACCCAACATCATCAAATACTCTAATATGTAGCACTTGTAAAGAGAATTACATCCTATGGATGTACTTATATCTTTCGTAACATTTTAAAGTAATACAAGCACTTTTTTTTTAATGAAAAAAAATAATTAAAATTGACTCTTTGCCACATACCAAGTATCTTATGAATATGTATCATGCATATTTGTGTATTTTTCTTTTCACATATGCAGAGGACTACAAATAGGCTTTACTCTCAAAATGGCTATTTTCAAGTAAGTTATATCTGTTGATTAATCTTCATATTAACATTTGCATAAAGATGAGTCTCACAAAGGCTGTGTAATATTTCCAAACAGTATCATTTTTTATTAATTACTATCTTGCTTTTAATTTCCTATATTTTCCATGTTCATTTCTCATACTCATTCCTCTCTGTCCTTCAGCTCATGTTTCAGGTAATTCCACTTTTTAACTTCATTCTCTCAATGGATGTAATATCTTTGAAAGCATCAATCACTGATTATAAGTCGCACAAGTCTCTCAAATTAGTGCACTCTAATTTGTTTTCAAACACTTATGTATCTATATTTGATCAGAAGTTGGTTTATTGCATAGGCATTTAAAAATGAGCATTTATTAAAAAGAGTCCATGAGTTTTTGAAAACCAGAATACAGTAAAACCTTGGTTTTTGAGGATGATTTGTTCAGGAAACATGTTTTTAATACAATACAATTGTATATCAAAGTGCATTTTCCCATAAGACAATGGAAACTCTGATAATTCGTTCCATAATCAAAAAATATTCATACAAAATGATTACAAAAAAAAATAGAGAAAATACAAAACATAAAGAAAAATAAACAAATTAGCCTCTACTTACTTTCCAAATCCTTTGTGGCTGGTATAGGGGAGACAAGAGAGAGGAGGGTTACTGTGTGTGATGACTTTCACCATCACTAATGGAATCACTGCTACCTATTGGCTCAATGTAATTTGGTTCCTTTTATGCATCTTTAACAAAGAAACTATGCAATGACACTTGTTTTTACATCTTTCTGAGGATTTTGGGGAAATGTGATATTACATTGTACTTAAACTCATCATTGACACAGCTACAGCCTTATTTGGGTAGTGCCTTTCTACAAAATTTTGCAATGTTTCCCTGATTTTATGTTTTTCCTTAAGCTAACTATGCATGGAACAACCTAATAGGAAAAGGCTAGTTTTAGGAAATACAGAGTTGTTTCCTGCCATCATCATGTTTTTCCTTTAGGAACCCACTGTGATCTCTCTCTCTCCCTCCCTCTCTCCCTCTCCTTCTCCCTCTCTCACCTCTCACTCCCTCCTCCAATCTTTGGTTTTTAAAATTAGAGAAAAGTGTAAACCAAATAATTGGCAAAAAGGATTTGACAGAATATAGTTCCCAAGTAGGATTTGTACAGCTTGTTTCCTGGCTTTTTGAGTTTTAAAATGACATAGTTCATATTCTTACTTGTAAGACCACTTCTAGTACTTCCATTTTTCCAAAACTTAAGTAATCTGTCTCTCGTGCCTTATAACCTAGGTAAGATAAAACATCTTCAATTACAGTCAGTTTTGTCTTTCAGAATTCTTATCCTCATAGCAATATCTGTTACAGCAGGGTTGTTGGCATTCAGAAATAGATACTGAAGAAGGGAAAAAGAAACAAATAGTAAAAGAGTGAAAATCAGGAAAGGTGGAGGATGATTGTAAAAATAATAATATTAAAGAATGAGTAACACTGGAGAAGCAATAGTAATGGCATAAACAAATTATAATGTACAAATCAGTAAGTGAAGTACCTTTTTATAAGAAAAAATAATACAACTTTTAAATAAGAATGGAATAGAGTAATGGGAAAAATAAATCTAGAACTTACATCCATACTGTATATCCTTTAGAGTTACTGAAATCAAAATTAGTATCCAAATTATTATGATGTATAAAACTGCTAAGTAATTCACTGCTAACCTCAGATAATTCTTCATCTTGGGACTCCCTTGATACTCTAAATTCCTTCCAGCTTGTCCTTTGGCCATAACAGAGGGTATCTAATTGCTGTAGGTAACTTACTGAAATAATTAGCAAAAGTTCTAAAAAGTTGAGAATAACAGTAATAATACTCCAACTCATAGCTGTTTCTCACAAATTTGCTGCATAGCCATATATATAATAACTACAAGGAAGAATAAAAATATAATCCAGACATGTCGGTCACTAGAGAAGAAAACAGTAGGCTCTAAAGAATAAGAGACAGTTTCTGATACATACACAGTGTACTTTTCCCAAGGTCACGTTTACGATACTTCAACTATAGATACAAATTCAGTCAAACTGTAGTCAATACTTTGCTCTTAGCTTTACAAATAAGCTACATGTGAGTACTATTTGTCCCATTTATTTTCCTTAATTTTAACATTTTCTAGTTTTTCCTTTAATACTAATTGCTTAGAATTTGGTATTCTGATAACTTGGCTGATACTTATCTTTTCTTGAAACTCTTAAGGACAATATAATATCTCCATTAAACAATACTGTAAAAGACTGAAAATAACCTGAGATACTCGAAGTCTTACTTTCCCACAATATAAATAATGCTATCAGTGTAAATCATTCACAGTTATTCAATACATTTTCTAAGAACTTCAGGTGTAGCCATATTTTTATTAGTGTAATATATTCAAATGGGTTATTTAAAAAATTTTATTTCAATCAACTAGCTTTATAAATTAAATTTCCACTACTTCTATATGAACTATGCTTTGTTACATCCAGTTCATAGGCTTCTGTCTCACTCTTCTGAGATCACCATCCTGGTTATAAACACTGAAGTTCTATTCCCTATTCATGTTCTCCAGGTTCAATCAAATTAAAAAGCTTCAGCACAGCAAAAGAAACCACCAACAGGGTGATAAGAACTCACAAAATGGGGGGAAAATTGCCCGCTGTTCTTCAGACACAGGACTAATATCTAGAATACACAAAGAACACACTTTAAAAAATCAGATCCCTCCCAAATTTAAAGCCCAAATTCAAAAATGAGCCTCTCTAATGAATACTTTTTATATGAAGAAATACAAATAGCAAATAAATACATAAAAAGTGTTTAATCTCACTGGTCATTTGAGAAATGCAGACTAAAACTGAGACTCTGTGTCACTCCAGACAGACAGAATGGACATTTTCAAGAAATCAACCAGTAACAAATTTTGGTGAGACTTCTGGAAAAAAGGAACCCTTTTCTATTGTTTGGGGGAATAGAAAGTGGTACAACCACTGTGGAAATAAGTGTGTAGATGCCTCAACAATCAAAAATGAAAAATTCCATTTGCACAACTATAACCTTTATTCCATGGATTTTGGGAGTTCAGGTTTGAAGAAGTCATTCAAACATAACAATAATCTGATTACTGTACTGGCTCAAAAGTTCTGTGTCTTGCGGCTTTATACATGAAATTGTAGTACACTAGCTTTTCATCTTGTATACTAATCAAAATCTCATACTTTTCAAAATTGTAATTAAGACAAATTACTGAAAGAATCTGACTTCTAGAAAGTGAAGAATGAAAATCTCAGAACAAATTAATTAAGTACATGGAAGAAACCCGGAACATTAACATTCCTATTTTGTTGACTTCTCCAGTTACCAGGAAATAGGTTGAAAGACAATTATATGAATACAGATTTTATTCACAAACAGCTCTCACTGTGGATAAGCTTATTCATTAATCAGGCCACCCATTATCCTGATTGAGGTCTCCCCCCCCAAAAAAAATACAACTTAATGAATACACATCATTAGTAAGCAGAACAACATGACAAAAATCACAGAAATACATACACATAGAGCAGGCAAGAAGGGAAAGTCCTAATTATTATGGTTTTAACTATGACAAATAGTTACAAATTTAACTAATCCATTTGAGGAAAAGAGAAGAAAAGTCATCTAATTCTCTATAAGAAATAATAATTACAACTGTGTTGTGTTATGGTTTTATTTCTCCTGAAGTTATACAATTTCCTTTAGGTCAATAGGGACATGGCAATAAAAGGTGTTATGCTAGCTGTAATAAAAGAATTAAGAATCTTTTATAAGTTTTTTTTCCTGAAACAGATAAATCTCAATATCAAAGCAGGGAACAATGATTCAACAGATTTCAGGCTTGGGTTTTTCCTCAGTTGATACTGATTTTCAACTTGATGGACTAAGTGTCATGGAGAGGTGACTGGATTGTCCAAACAGATCTAAACCTCAGAAATGTACTTTGTTAATCTCCCAAGCAGCCCTCAACCCAAACAAACTGATAATCACTCTTTAACAGCTTCATCCCTTTTAACTTGATAGTCAAGCATATCTCTTTAAAGTATGCTTAACTTGCAAACAAACATAATTTTGTAATTTTATCTAATATGATACAACTAGCATGCCTTCAAAGCACAAAAATCCATTCTGTGAAGTATAAAAAGGTCCAGCAATTCTCAAAATTTAAATCAACATCTCTAATAAGACTAAAGGCAAACTCTTAACTGTGAACCTACATGAAAATTCAAACCTAGTTACAAATTCCTAAGGTACAATGTAAAAGGGAATAATACCCATCCCAAAAGAAATAAACAATGGTATAGGAAAAAATAAGTCTAAAGCAAGAATGAAATCCAACAGGGCAAATACTGGGTCCTAGATCTCCACGGTCAGCATCTGGCACATGGTAACAAGATGTGAGTTCCACAGGGGTTGAGCACATACCCTTGTGGCCTGTCTCTTGGACTGGCAACAATCACTGCCTAAAGAGTTTTGCATTAGATATGCCACATGTTTGGTACCACCAACTTAACAGGGTTTCCACAGCATCTCTTAATCATTCTCACAACTTAGTATAACACCCTCTCAGTGGCTCCTTCCTGGCCTCCCAGGACTTACTTTCAAGTGTGAGTAGAAGACTTACTGAAACTATAACTCTTTCATTCTACATGCCTTAAATACTAATATTATATGGATGACACAAAAGTCTAGTGCCTATTTGTCTTCACTGCTTTCCCATTGTTCAGACAAAATACAGAACAAAACTTTAAAGAGAAGAACTTTAATTTGGCTAATGGTTTGGGGGACATTTAGTACATGATCAGTGACTTTGACTCAGAAATGGCATGGTGGAAGATGACAGAAGGAAGCTGTGAGCCTATGGCAGCTATAAAACAGGGAGATTAGAGAGGAAGGCGTCAGAGACAAGATACCCTTTCATGTCTTATCTTCAGTACCACTCCCAACTCCAACAGTTTTCCAAACACATATACTTTGAGGAAGATTTTAGATACAACATTAGACAGCCAAAAGTAAATGCGCTTATTTAACAGAATGAAATCAATTTTTACAGTGTCTTCTGATTTTTTCACCTTTGTAAACACCTTAGGTACTTTAGGAATAAAGACTGGAGACAGGGAAGAAAGAGGTGTAGAAGGAAGGAAGGAAGGAAGGAAGGAAGGAAGGAAGGAAGGAAGGAAGGAAGGAATAAGACAGGGAGAAATGGATGAAGGCAAGAAGGAAACAAGGCAGGAAATGAAGAAAGAATAGAAAGAACAAAGAAAACAAGCAAGAAAGGAAGGAAGAAATAAAAACAGGGTAATTATAAGGTTCACAGTCCCCAAGAAAGGCCAATACTGACCTGACCCCATGTAAGTATGGTGGGAAATCTCACAAAGAGAAGATTTTTAAACTCTTATGAATGTTTCAGATTCAAGTGTTTGAGTCACCAAACAACTCATTCCTGTGGAGCATGAGAACACCAGGTGATGAAACATAATGAGGTCCACCATGGAAAAAGAAAGGGAAGGTGAACTCGTATTTGATTCTGTTTGGACCAACTTCTATGGTTTTGGGTTTCTATGTACCAAATGTTCTTATAGATGAATAAAGCCATTAATACTTTGTTTTCTTAATTGTGAAGGTATTAAGACAAAAATTCTCCTGGTAAGGAAGAACTCACAAAGTGTTAATGCAACACTCAAATAACTACCACATCATCTTACAATCCATTCCCAAGCAGACCAACAGAAATATTATGAAACAAGGGAAGTCACAGTCAAATTATAATGTAAAATTCTACATACAGTAAAGCAATGTAATATGGCACCTGATAGTTCTTCATGAATAATGAGAAAGTCAAATTTGGGTGAAAGTTTATAGGGAATTATCACTTGCTATGTTAATTTGGATTTCTTAGTCTAGTTGTTACAGACAATAGGGTTATAACTGAATCTATAGGGCAAATTGCATTAATACATTCTCTTATAAATTACCATCTACTCTTTTTATACATAACTGGTTTCTAAATGCAGTGATTAATTTGTATTTTCACAGAGAGTTCTCCTCTATACAATGGGAGGGTTCTTCATTCAGAGTATATAACCCCCTTGACCTTTCCTTTCATTTCTAGATCAGATTTAGTCCAAGATTGTATAATGTTTTGACTCAATAAACATCCTACCATTTAGCATAACAGAAGTCTCCATATCTGTAAATGTAACTCTACACTATCAGATCTCTACTAGCTCAAAACATCTGACAAAAATTCTGGGTTCTGCTTACTAAATAAACTTTCTTAGGAATAGGTAGGCAGAACCTTTTTGAGGATTGTGGAAATAGTGTTCCTTCTCAATTCCACCCATCTAAAAATGATCTTTGAACACTTGAGACCTATGAACATTTCATGTCTTCCTTCACATACTTACTCAGCATCTTTGAATAGAGCTCAAACAAGTCAAAGGGTTGTTCTGCCAATGTATCTCTAAGGTATAACACTATCTGCACATGACAGTCCAACATGATCCCATAAATGCAAAACACAAAAAGATTAAACATTAGCTAAAACTTTAACACATAGATATAATTTGCAAAACTGCAAGGGAAAGTAAGAAAACAATTTAGCAAAGTACCTTTTATTGTACAAAATCCTCTTCTTACTTTACTTGAATGAGTTTTATAGAAACTGATTATTTGACATAATTATTTATGGAAAATTAAGTGCCAGGAGAGGTGAGAAAGGGATTTGTAGGAACTCTCATGCTCAAAATCCTTCCCTTTCAAGATACTCGTTGATTACATGCCATTTTTATTATATCACATTGGAAAATATTTTTGGCTTTGGAAAACTGGAAAACAGGGAAAACCTCTGGTATCATCCAAATCACTATTGCCACTAATTTGTTTTATTCCAGGCAAATCTGAAATACAGATTCCCAAGGCAGAGTTGAGATACTATAGCTCTGCACTTCTGAATGATTAAATTTTGAAAGACATCATGTCTATATTAAGACCAAAACTTAGTGTAGATATTCTCTACTATATTTTTAGCTGTGGATCCCCAAGTGAGTACTTTACTTTTTCTGGCTGGCAGAAAGGAAAAATCCTTGGTGTTTTCTGATCTACTTCCTACTTCTTATAGAGATAAATAGCTGGAAATCAGTGAAGGAGATACCTGCTGGGTGCTTAACAAATGGACGGGGCTTGAAAAGGAACTCCAAAAATGAAATAATGATATTTATTTTAAACATGTAGTTGAAAGATTACATATTCTTGGAAAGGTTATTCTCAAATAGCTTTGAAAAAATACTCTCTTTAACTTCAATGTAACATTTTCAAAAACTAAAGAAAGGTAACAATTGAGAATAATGATAACTGAGTGGGAGAAAATAACTAGGCTCATCACAGAACATTTGAGGAGTGAAACAATGAAGCAAAGGGCTAGGGCATAGATTAGATAAATTTTCAATTTGTTCAATTACTTGTATTTTTAATGTTTTAGTTGTGTGCATGTAAATTGAAAAACTAAGGTATGCTCAAAATCTGCACCAAAGTATTCATTTTAATTAAATCCTACTTCTGTAATAAAATATTTCCTAAAGACATATAACAATGTGTAAAATTTCTGAAATAGGAAACTAAATTTATACTAACATTGATTTATCAAGACTAAGTGCAACAAATTTTCTAAAATTACACATTTTGTCTTTTTTAGAATCAAAATATGAACATTATCAATACATAAATTTACTGAATCCTTTACTATTGGAGAAATGATATGACAATTTATGACAATGATAATTTAAGATACTGGTGAGGTGGCCTCACTCCTATGAAGATTTACCTTGCTGTTCCATTTCTCATTTTACCACCCACTGATGGTAAAACCTCTGATCTTATTTGAATTAGATTAAATTTATGCACTCAATTGAAAACATGGAAACCTCTATCCCAGTGTTTTTCAAACACATCATATATATGATTTATCTGGAAATCTTATTTAAATAGAAATTTTCACCTAACAGTTTTATGTGGTTGAAGTCTAGAATTTTTTTAACAAGTTGCTTAGTAATGAGTAGTTTCAGCTCAAACAACACCCGTCACCCTTATTTTCCCAAGAAAAGAAGAGGGGAAACTAGGTCAAATAAATTTAATTACTCCTTCAAAATTGAGGCACGACAAAGGAGAACACCTCGGTTTCACTACAGTTCACTGTACGAAGCCTTTCTGAAAGAAAGGATTATTTCTTAAGTCAAACTGAGAAGTCTCAGGACATGAGTGTAAGCTCTCCAAGGGACAGTTTTTATCTCAAACTCAGCTTTTAAATTTCACAGCAATGTCTTACAAGATTATGTTTGCAGTAGCAAGGCTCTGTTAATTACAAGCCACATCTACCTCAATTTCAAGGGTGGTGTTTCATGCCTATAGTTTTAGGTTTATTAAATATTGTACAGCTTATAAGGAGAGGGACAAACAGTAAAGGAACATGAGAGTAAAAATTGTAAGGAAAATGTTTCAGCAATTTGTATTTTTTATAGTACACTATGAACTTTGAAAGTATCAGCAAGCCACAGTTTCCTCTACATGCCTTTATAGACAGGTTGTCTGCCCATGTATCAAGGAAATCAATTTAAAGTTGGTTTGAGATTTGGCTTCTTGAAACTCAGGATTCTCAATTACTTGTTGAGAATTACTGGCTTTAAGAATTTAAATAATGACATAAAAAAGTCTATTTAAAAGTGGTTGGCACTTCAGTCCATTCATTTCTGCTGTGTAGAAAATGTGGAGTCTAAATTCATATACTGATAATTTTGATTACTGATGCATCCTTTATGTGAAGGACCTAAATGTATTTAAGTGCATGCCTTTTGACTTGAAGTACAGTATAGATATTCTAATTTGTCCTTTGGTCTTGTTTATTGTTCTGACAGCACTTAGTAGACTGCTATATATATATATATATATATAAACTTTGTGGGTTCTCCATAAATGCTTATGGACAAACTGACAGAGTTTATACTTTATTACAAATCTATAATAAATACAAAATTTTTATGCCTGGTTTTCACATGGTTCTAATACTAAAGGGACTATGGAATGAAACAGCAGCCATATCTATCATTATATAACATGTTGCCGAAAATCACTGGACAGGTAGTTGATGGACCCAGTGGTAATTTTGAAACAAGCATTAAGACTTAAATTATGTTAGGTCCCTTTTCCAAGCTTGATGTTCTCCATTTGATACTAGCACCAGAGAATGTTAACTTGTCATAAAGTATACTGTGTGTTGAAGTCATTTACTTTACATCAATTTGGTGTTAAGTTTATTATTTGAACTGAGAAGCCAATTTGAATGCTTCCCTCATTTTTTGTTTACCACCCAAACAGGAATTTCTGCTCTCAAAAATTCTGCAATGCTGAAAAAACATATATGTGTGTGTATAATAAGATGGTGTAAATAACAGTGATGAATTATTATTATTTTTTTTTTGTTATTCGTATCAGGGATCAAACTCATGACCTGGCACCTGCCAGGCAGGGGCTTATGCTGCTGAGCTAAATTCCAATCCCCTGATGAATTACTTTTTTCAGCACTATTTTATGTCTGCTTCATTGCACATATTTATTTCCTATCCTGAATTTAAAAGTTAAGATATGCAGTCAGAGTAAATACTATCTACCCAGAGTTGACATGTAGACAAAATTAATACTGAAGTTTTATAGTAATTATTACAGTGTGGTATACAAAAAGTAGATGAACTCAAAAATGCTGAAAAAGTTAAATGAGGAATATCAAGCCTGTATATCTGCTGCTTCATTGATAGGCTATGTTAGAAATTCATTTTCTTCTTGCATCTCCCATTCTCCATATCTATTGACAAACTTTAAAAAATTCACTTATGCTTTGGGCTTTACTAGTTATATAGGCACTTGACTCAGGATGTTATTTTACCAATGTAGCACAGTAGAATAATTTAGCATAAAACTGCCTGAATGTTATTTTCTCTTGTGAATGAAGCATAAGTTCTACAACTATTATGTGTGCTTGAACATTTCAAAATTTCATTGTTATAGTTTTATTTGTACATTATTCTAAATATTTAGATATTTTCATTTAGAATTTTGCTGAAATAGTATACTTCCAAATTGGATTCCCAGAAATTTGTGACACCTTATGTTCCTCTTTGGATTGTCTCTTCAAGTCAAAATAATAATCACTGAGTATTAAATAGTATTTAGGTTAGTGTACATATTGAAAACTATATATTTAATTTTTGTATTTAATTGCTTAATCTTTGGTCACAATTTCAAAAGCAATAAAAAATCTTAGTGTTTATCCAGAAAGGTTATTATAAACATTACACAACTAATTAATTTTCTGGAATATAATGTTGTGTTCACAATGCACTTTTTTACTTATGTATGTAAAAATATTTTGAATTTGGTAAATCTTTATGTAATAATTTGTTCAATGCAGTAAAGTTTTTTAGTTTTGTTTCTGTTTTCTTAGAAAAACATCTCCAAGCCATGGAATGAAACAGTAAATATTCACCACTTACTAATTCTAGTTATATCATATATTTAGTAATTTAATTTACACAGCAGTTAGAGGAATTAAGTATCTAAAATGTTTTCTTAAAAGTACAATTACCTCAATTACTGAATTATACATTAATTGGGCACCATTTCACTGTTTTTTTCTTGCTTTAATTGCTTTGTATCTATTTGTTCTCTTTGTATCTTTGTATTTATTTTCTTTCTTGCTTGCATTGTATCCATTTGCTTTCTGATTCAGGATGAAATAAATCAATACATTCAATGTTTATACAACTGTTCTTTTCAGGCATTCCATAAAAACTAATACTGTGGGATGATACACTACTGGGGCAACTGAAACATGAGTGGTAAATTCCAAATCAACCCTAGTTTTTTTTTCCTAGCAAAAATCAAATCTTAAAGAGAAATTGTAACACAGCAGAAAATGATATCATATCACAGAGAATGTGATGTCTCAAAAAAAAAAAGAAGATACCCAAGAGTAAACGATGGCAGTTGAGGGAAAGCAGTAACATGAAGAATGAGAGCACACAAAAATCAATAGCATTCCTGTACACAAACAAAAAACTCACTGAGAGAGAAATTATGGAAATATCGCCCTTTACAATAACATCTAAAAAATGAAATGCTTAGGAATCAATGTAACTAAAAATGTAAAAGAACTATATGCTGAAAATTATACTATGCTGAAAAAGGAGACTGAAGAGGATATTAGAAAATGGAAGGATATTGCTTGCTCTTGGCTAGGAAGAACCAACATTGTGAAAATGGCCATACTCCCAAAACTGTTATATAGATTAAATGCAATCCCAATCAAAATACCAGTAACATACCTTACAGATCTAGAGAAAACATTCCTAAAATTCATTTGGAAACAGAAGTAATCTAGCATAGCAAAGGCAATTTTAGGCAAGAAAAGCAAGGCAGGAGGCATCTCAATTCCTGACTTGAAACAGTACTATAAAGCCACAGTGATCAAATCAGCTTGGTACTGGCAAAGAAATAGACTTGAGGATCAATGGAACAGATTAGAAGATGCAAGCACAACTACAAAGACACTCAGCCACCTGATATTTGACAAAGGGACTAAATATGTCCACTGGAAGAAGGATAGCCTCTTTAATAAATGGTGTTGGAAAAATTGGCTCTCCACATGCTGAAGACTGAAACTAGATCCAAGCAAATCACCATGCACAAAACTAAAGTCTAAATGGATCAAAGACCTCAATATTAAAACAGAAACACTAAATCTACTGGAAGACAAAGTAGGTAGAAATCTTGAAGACATAGGCGTAGGCAGAGAATTCATGAACAAAATGCAAACCGCATGGGGAACACTTCAAAGAATCAACAATTGGGATCTCATATTATTGAAAAGTTTCTGCACTTCAAAAAAAAATCATCAACAGAGTGAAAAGAAAACCCACTGAATGGGAAAGAATTTTAGCTCAGACAAAGGACTTATATCCAGAACATATAAAGAATTGAAAAAACATCAAGGCCCCCAAATTCAAAGACCCTCTCCAAAAATGGTCATCTGAGATGAACACACATTTCTCAGTGGAAGATATACAAATGGCAAATAAATACATGAATAAATGTACACCATCACTGGTCGTTCGAGAAATGCAAATTAAAACAACATTGATTATTTCACCTCACTTTGGAAAGAATAGCGACCATCAAGAAATCAACTGATAACAAATGTTGGTGAGGCTGCGGAGAAAAGGGAACACTGCTCCACTGTTGTTGGGAATGTAGACTGGTGCCACCATTATGGAAATCCATATGGAGAATTCTCACAAGACTAGTATTGGAAGTCCCATTCAATCCAGCCATTCCCTTCCTGGGTATTTTCCCCAAAGAACTGAAAAGTTCATATCACAGTGATATATGTGCACCCATGTTCACAGTGGCACAATTTGTGATAGCTAAATCATGGAGACAACCAAGATACCCATCTACTGCAGAATGGATGAAAAAGATGTAGTATTTTATACAAGAATACTACTCAGCTATAAAAAAGGATGATCTTGAGGCCTTCGTAGATAAATGGAGACAACTTGAGACTACTGTCGTTAGTTAAATAAATAAGAATCATATTTATAAATATCATATTGTCTCTAGTGTGTGAAAAGTAAGAAAGAACTATAAGTGAAATAAAACCAAAATGTGTAATTGCTATTGTAAAAAAGAGAAGAGGGTGCTCTAACGGATATAACTGCATGTATGTTTGAGATGACCATATTGATGACCATACTGCTGAATCTTTGTTTGATCTTTGAGCAGAACTGTTTGCAGTCTCACTGTTTGAATGTCTACTTTGTATCCTTTGATTTGTAACTTGAACAACTACATCCAAGATGACAATATGTAGTTTATCAACTAGTGATTTCTTAGTGGGTTTTCTTTTCTCTTTTACCTTTTTTTCCTTTTTTTCTTTTAGAATTCTGTGCTGTTGCTGCCCTTTTTTCTGTTTTGCTTTTTTTTCTTCTCTTTAGATAAAGTTAAAAAAATTGTAATTGCTATTGTAAAAAAGAAGAAATAGGAAGTGCTATAAAGGATATAATTGCATTTATATTTAAGTGTGTAGGATTGATAACCATATTCCTAAGCTCTCATTGGACTGTTGAACAGATCTGTTTGCGGTCTCACTGCTTGAGTGTCCACTTTGTGTGCTTTAATTTTGTAACTTGAACAACTATTTCTAAAAGAACAATATGTAGTTTGTCAACTGGTGATTTCTTACTGTTTATCTATTTTTTTTGAAATTCTGTAATATTTCTACCCTTCTTTTTTCTCTTTTAATAAAAAAAAAGAATGAGAGCACAGCAAATGAGATTCAAAGAGATGCATCCACTCGCCTTAGTGCTTGGCAAATAACTTCTCTGAGGGAGTGGAGTCTGACCAAGGAGTTCCAGTAAGAAACTGCTGCATAAAGGGTAGATGTCTACACAACAACTCCAGAGGCAGCATATTTTATGGCTTATCTAGAATGGGACAATTGTAAAAAATATCCAAGGCTTACAAATCCTTCATTACCTTCACATCCTTGTCAGGGTACAGTCTCTCTAATGACTGATTCAGAATATGAAACTATACAAAACATGATGGGGAAAAGCAAAAGAAAATTATAAAGAATGAAAAAGCCACAGAATCAATGAAATGAAGAGGCCATATGTGGTTGTGCACAAAGACTCCTAATTTCATTATGGATCTGTTTCTGGATGAATGTTGTCCATAAATATTTATCATAAGACATCAAATGGTCATGAAAGATGATAGATAACCCACTGAGAATAACACAGATTTTACAACTAAAGTTGTGAGGCAATTTGAAGACCTCAGGTGTTGCTTTAGAATTTTTTAAATTGTTTTGTTCCATTACACTTCTAGTTTCTTTGAAGAAAATCTGAGAATTTGTTATTATGAAAAGAACTCAAGAGTAGAATCCTAAAATGTATCATTAGCATTGTTTAAACAAACAAGCATATCTTTTAAAATGACAAATTTTAACTTGAGAACTCTTCTTGAACTCATTGGAAAACTTCATTTATACTCAAATAATAAAACTGAAAATAGAAGGGAGACAAACTAGTAGTGTAATGACTATTAAGAATGAAACATTTGCTTTCCTGGCCATATATTACAGAACATCATACAGTCTCATAAAAAGATTCAGCTAAACATTTTAATAAGTTTCTATGAGCTTAGGTGAATATATGAAACTCCTGGGTGGCATGGATATAAACATGTGTGTCTTGCAGAATATTCCAATCAGATACCGTATCAATCACCACAGAGAGAATGGGGGACAATCTTGAGAAATATTACCTCTGACATTTGAATGAAGAGTAACTACTGACATCTTCTGATAGATTTATTAGTAGATTAGAACTTATAAATGATAGAATTATTAACTGAAGTGAATCTTAGCAGGAATTAAATAAAAATGTATGGAAAACAAATAATGAATAATAACCCGAGCAGCACATTCAGAAATATGTAACAATTTCCAATGGTCCAACATATGTAAACAGAAACCCAGAATGAGATGTTCAACAATTAGAAAAAAAACAAAACTGAAGAAATAATGGATAGGACTTTTCCACATAGAGTGACAGAAACTAAAGCTTATGAAAATCAAAGCATCAAAAAGTTTCCAAAACAAAAGCAAAAAACAAACAAACAAGAAAGACCTAAAAATAAATTCTTGAGGCCAGAGTAAAAAGATTAATTATCATTTTTTATTAAGGACAAAATTTATAGCAAACTCTTCCTCAAAATCATGTAAATAAAAATAAATTCCAGTGATAATGTAAGGAATTAAAAGAAATGTCCAAGCAAATATTTCTGTCTTGCAATAATACATTTCAAAAGAGAAAGATAAACATTAAAAACTGATAAGCCTCCAGTAAGAATAAAAGGCAGGGCCAGGGATTTAGCCTAGTGGCACAACTGCCTACCTGGCAAGCGAGCGCACACACACGCGCACACACACACACACACACACACAAAACATAGATATAAGAAATGAAGGAGAGGTTCATTTCTACAGATGTGAGGAGCTGTAGCTATTATAAAGATAAGGTAATAGCATCAAAAAGTTTCACTCGTCAACAACTTTAAGCAATTTAGAAGAAACATTCTCTTCTACAACTGCAAGCTACAAAAAGTAAATCAAAATGAGTAAGGCAACCAGCTTAGTCCCATAATCACTAAAGTAAATTTATTTAGCTGTCCATGTCAAACAAATCTCTAACTTTATTGCACTGAATAATCCTTCCAAACATAAGAGATTTGTAATAATTTAGCATAATCACTTCCAAGATACAGAAAATGACAAAACACATTTTAATTCTTTTTACAAGACTGATATCATCCTGTTATAAGGAAAGATGGCAGGAAACTAGAAAGTACACCCTGAGAAATGGGAAGGAGATCAGAGATAGGGTGGAGGAAAGAAACGGGAGAAGGAGGTAACAGGAATAAAAATGGTAAAAATATGTTAAGTGTATGTGCCAATTTGCCAAAATGTACATCAGCATTCCATATTACTAAACATGAATTTTAAAACAAATGTGAAAAAAGACAAAACTACTCAGAATAACAAAAATGTGACAATGACAGATGGGCACATGCTAGTATCTGTAATACATGTAAAAATACTTAACAGGATCTTAGTGAATAACTCACTTTGTCTACAAGTACTCACCAGGAATAAGGTGGATTCCTTCCAGGTATAGAGGCTGATTTGATGCTTGAAAACCCCACAAATCCACCATGCTATCAGACTAAAAATGAAAACAAAGATTATATCATTTGATGTAGAAAAACATTTAATAAAATATTTTAAAAATCTGATAAAAATCAACAGATGAGAAAGAGATGTGAACATTTTCAGCTTGATAAATCTATTAAAACAAAACAAACTTGTAATTAGTATTGTAGTCTATGTGAAAATAAATACTTTTTCATTCTTGAGAATAAAGCAAGAATATCCACTTTTAATTAACAGTGTACTGTATGTTCTATGTAATACAAGAAGGCAAGAAAGAAAAATCAAATATTTATAGACTGAAAACAAAACAATTGTTTTCCAAATGACAAATAATATTTTTTCTAATAAGATTTCCTTCAAATTGCCAAATGTCTGAAAAAGCAGTAAATTTGTTCAGAAAATTCACAGAATGCAACATCAATGAAAAATATCCCAAAGCATATCTGTATTCAATAAAAACAAAAATATGGAAACCAAAGGTAAAAAAATTACCATCTACAATAATTTATGAGAAATATAACACTAAGTGTATAACGTATTCATGTAAATTTCATCAAATTTTATGAGATTTCTGCAGAGCCCTTTTGTAAACAATGATGTATATATCCTGTATCCTGTTTTTATATTATACATATATATACATATTTTTCATATGTTGAATCATCCTTGTATCCCTGAGATGAACCCCACTTTATTTTACTGAATATGAAAATAAGCATTCTGCTGCTCTGCCATATAAAATTTCCCAGAAAAAAATGTTTATATAAAAGGGCCAGGGATTTAGCTCAACTTCTTAAGTACTTGTCTGGTAGCCAAAGGTAGTGAGTTTGATCCCAGGTACCCTTTCAATAAAAAGAAAGAAAAAAGGAAATTGCCCAAAATCAGTATCAAGAAACAATCCCACTTACCATAGCTCCAAAAATTACAATACTCAAGGACAAATTAAACCAAAATGTGAAATATCTATACACTGAAACGTACATTGGAATACATTGATGATTATATATATATATATATATATATATATATATATATATATACACACACACACACACACACACACACACATACACACACATAGAAAAATAAAAAGAAACAAAGAAAACCTTTTATTTATGCTTGAAAGAGTCAGTATTATTAACATGACCATACAACTAAAACTATTCACACATTAAATGCAATCACTTTCAAAATTCCAGACATCCTTCAAGTAACTTGAAAAATTAATTTTAGTACTTGTAACGAGCCACAAAAACACAGAATAGCATAAATAACTTTGATGTAAACTGTAGGGAAAATGGGGCACATCACATCACATAATTTAAAAATATACTTCAAAACTGTAATCAATGAGCATAACAGAAATATAGACACATAGAAGAATGGAACAGAACTGAGATCAAAAGAAACTCACATATCCACAATCATCTGAGTCTTGACAAAGGTGCTAAGAACATACAATGAAGAAAGAACAGTATTTTCAATAAATGATGATGGGAAGCTTAAATAATCTCATAAAAAATAAAATTTGAATCATATCTTAGCACATTCAAAATCAAGAAAAACAGATGAAGGATTTAAATGCAAGACCTGAACCTGTGAAAGCACTGGAACAAAATTAAACAGAAGAAATGCTGCAGGGCATTCAAATGGGGTGAGTTATTTTGATGAGACCCCAAAGGACAAAAGCAAAGAAAAAATAGGTAAGTAGAGTGCGCAACCAAATGCTTTTACCCAACAAAGGAAACAGCTGACAATGTCAATGGAGCAACTATACAGAAAGTAATAACTGTCCAGACTACATAGGATTCCAATAATTTAGTTCCAAATAACAAATAAAAAAAACCCAAACTCAATTTAAAAATACATAATACAACTGAAACTTTTGTCCAAACTCATAAAAATTTCCACAAGTATATGAAAAAATGCTCAAAATTATTAACCATCAGGAAATGCGAATCAGAGCACAAGATGCCTATTTACCTCAATAAGAATGGCTAATATGAAAAGACTAAAAATAATAAGTTCTGGTGAGGATATGTTATGGATATTGCATTTTATTTGTGATAATGTAGACTGCAGTACATCCTTTATGGAGTAAAATATATATTCATCCCTCCAAAATTTTAAAAATAGTACTACCATACATGTAGTTCTATACTAATATATGTACATGCAAAAGTTATGAAATCAGCATGTCAAAGAAAGTTCCATATTACTATGTTCATTTGCACACTAGTCACACTGAAGTCGAAATGGAAATAACTTACATGCTCCTCAACAGATGGATAAACAAAGAATATATGTTACAGGATACCATTCAATTATAATAGAAAATTAAATTATGTCATTTGTTCTACATAGTTAGAACTTGAGACCTTTTTGTTAAATTAAGTAAATCAGGCAAAGAAAATACAAGCATCATATTATGTGACTCATAAAATCTCAAAAGTTGTTCTGTGCAAGCTGACACTAAAATGGGAAGCATTCTACCACTGAACTGCACTCCATCTTTAAACTATTTTTATGTAACTGCAAATTCACTAGTTAGTGAAAACAGTAGACAGAGCTCTATTCCACCCTTCTCCCAGTTTACACAATGGTTACATTTGTTATGAGTATGGCGTAATCATTAAACCAAAAAGTAAATGTGGATTAAATAAGTGTGTAAAGTTCCCTATCATTTCATAGCATGTGATAATTCATGTGATTCATTAGTGTAAGATGTAGAACAATTCTGTCATCACAAAGTTTCCTCCCCAGCTGTCTTAGTAGTTTCTCCAAAAGCTTTACTCCTCCCTCATCTCTAAATTTGGCAGACATTTCCTTAATTATAAATTAATGTTCAATAAGTCATGTTTATGCTATGTGATCACTGGATACAAAGGAAGAGCATTCAGTTACATTCCTTAATAAATAAAAACTCCTGTGTAATCATGATAAAATGTCAAAAACTCCTGAAATATACAACATTGTAAAATTGCTTTACCCAGCATTTGCTGAAAGTGTAAAATTCATGAAAAACAAGAAAAAACTAAGACACTGTTGCAAGTTGAAGGTGGAAATAGATGTTTGAGGACAAAATGTAATGTATTTTCCTGAAATGGTTCCTGAAATATAAAATAAATAAATAAATGCCAGCGTTAGCGTGACAAATGGCATTTGTAATTTGGATAAGAGCTCTATGGTTACATAAGATGTTGACATTAAAAGAAAGTGTTTAAAGGATATAAAACAACTTTGAATCAGGTTTACAAGTTTCTTATAAATCCAAAATTATTTCAAAGCAAAAATTTAAAGTAAAATCATAACTTTGTGCTATGTTTATTTTTCACTTACTGTCAGTAAGTGCACATTTTTTTTTTCATGAGATTTAGGCATCAATTCTTTTTTGCTTTTTTTGATCATACTTCTTTCTTAATGAAATGGATAAGTTTGAGTCATGTTAAAACAACAGGACATGTAAAATAACCACACAGGTAATATGTGCCTTATCTCCAGACTATGGTCCTGTTTTTGAGACACTTGTAAAAAATGAATCTCATTTGTTAATTACCTTTCCCAAATTTACTGTTATTTACATTCAGATGATGTGAGCTTTTTTGGTTCTGAAAGGATCCAGATTTATAGGGAAACTTCTACTTTCACGTCTCATTGAAAACTGGCTAATTGTTGAATGAGTAAATCTTATTCTTACAATACATTGCTAAACATAGGAAGCTGCAGCCAATATTCAAAAATGAATCAACTTTTCTCAATAATTTTTCCTAAATCTATGTTTAATAAGGACTTAATTTGTCTTTCAAGTTATTTTTTACAGTACATTTACTAAACATATTGTTGCTGATTATATGATTTCCTTCCTTTTAGCTTTCAAAATTAAATCATCTGCCATGCATCAGTCAACTTTTCAATTGATGAGAAATAATGCCAGAAAAATTTAAATGAGGAAATTGTTCACCTGGCTCACTGGTTAAGAAATTTCAATATGTACTTTGCTGACACCAATAGAGGAATGCCGTGGAAGTGATGGGGTAACAAAGCATCTCATTTTATGGCATCTGTGAGACCAGAGAAGACGTCCCGGGAGGAAGGGGCCAGTAGCCACATGTGGTCTCCAAAAACACACCTCATGACCTCCCAGCTATGCGTACATTTACCTTATTACTCTCCTAAGTGCCTCTCAAGCCAATGTCACATTGTCTCTCTGATGTGAAAAACTGAAATGTAAACAAGGACCACAATGTCTTGTGAACTAGGAAAGGAAAAATGGGGGTGGGGGGAGGAACAAAGGAAAAGAAAAAAATCAGTAAGAAAGATAAAATGCAAATAAAGATTTGTAAATAAGGAGGGGAAATGGTGTTGGAAGGAGGGGACAGGAATGGGGAAAAGAGGAGGAAGCAAGAGATATCATGTACAGGTACAAATTCCCTATGATGAATGTGATCATTATGTGTATCTAGGTTGTATCAATAAACAACAACAAAGACAAAAAGATTAACCATCACCCTTGTCACACATTTTCCTTTGTTGGTTTATTCTTATGGAATTACCTGTGCTTCAACACCAATTTATACAGTAATTATTGTAGGCAACACCATGTTAAGAAAAAATATCCAAATTATTATATGATATAGGCAAAGTAAAATTATTTTCTTACATATCTAACAATTCAGGGTTGGGCTCCCAGTTGGAAAGAACCACAAGACCTGGCTATAATTTTATGCATGTGTAATTAAAAGCCATCTGTTAATTGGAAGATAGATACATATTTATAAAATATATCAGCATTATTTTATTTGTTTGTTTGTTTTTGGAGACAGGGTCATCCTATGTAATTCAGGCTGGCCTAGACTCACTATGTTGTCCAGCTGGCCTCAAACTCATGGCTATCCTCCGGCCTCAGGCTCCAGAGAGCTGGGCTCATGTGTGTATACAATCATGCCAGGCTAACATAATTTAAAATATAAATCTTAATATGTTTTATGTACACATATATTTAAATATGACATATACATGTACACATTCTTCAAGATGCACGTAATTATTATGTATTGCTGATACATGACACACCTCTACTTATTGTGGGGGGTCAGGTGGTATGTCTCAGCAAAGAAAAAGTAAATGATATACCATGAAACATCTGTATTTTCACACTCCTCAAGTGAAAATCAAATTATTACACTCTTCCTAATGTCTTTTCTGCTCTGAATTTCTATGATTTTATGTAAGCTGCTGGATATAGCTTGTCATTCCAGGGACTTCTGACATATTTCCAACATGTATTTTTCTCCTTTGTATTAGCTAAAAAGAAATGACATATAAAGGCACACATCATAGCCATACACATGTGATAATACATTTAGGAAAAGACTAAAAAAAGGAAGAAACTCTAACATAATTTGAGATATAGAGCTAAATTAGATAATCAGATACTTTGGCTGACATCTGCCACATTACTTAACATGTCAAACAAAGAATAGCAGCTCTATATTCAAGAGAACATATTCAGATTTATTTGGTTTCTCATGGGAATCTACTTATTCAAACTGTCTTTTGACTGTTGCCATGTGACAGACTACAACAAAACTAAAAGACCTCAACTTTTAAAAATTTTAACTATTGTTCTCATATCTTTGTGGTTTGGCTGGTGTCAAGTTCAGGAGCCCTCAAGACCAACCACAGGTTCAATACTTCATTAGAAGGAGCCAGCACCACCCCCTCAACAAACAGGTTTTCCTCATGCTTAAGACTGATTAAGGTAGAGGCTAGGGATATAGCTCAGTGGCACAGTACCTACTTGGCAAGCGTGATGTCCTTAGTTCAACTCCCAGTACTCCTTAAAAAACAACACAAAAAAGACTGATTATAGTATGAGGATCCAGATAAAACGATGCCAACAAAGCAAATACTTGAGGCACAGTCTAGAAGACAGGAAGCACGCAGCTTTCAGTCATCCTCTCACAGTGGATTCAAATCAGCTTCTCCTCATTTTTCAGAACAGCCTTTGATGCTACTGACAAGCACAGGCCCTCTTTGAACCTTCCTACTGAGTTTTTACTGGGAGGTGCTTGTTGCTTAGATATGTGTGACTTATCCTCTCAGCTCATCTTATTTTTTTGTCCTTTTGAGACAGAGTCTCACTATGCAGTTCAGGCTGACCTTGAGTTCACTTTATAACCCAAACTGGTCTCAAACTAGCAGCAATCCTCCTGACTCATCTTTCCAAGTGCTGAGATTACATGCATGTGCCACCACACCTGGTATCCCTTGGCTAATCTTAATCTCAACCCTTCCACAGTTCAACTTGGTATATCATGCCTTGCCTACTTCTCATTAAAATTCATATTAACAAAGACTGAAAGCTAGGACATTCCAAAAATTTAGAAGTCATCTCCCAGAAACTGGGGCAAAAATCAAACTTTCCTTGGGTACAGTCAATTTTTTACTGGGATCAATGAATGATTACTTTGTTCTACTTCAGGCCACTTTGGATTCTTTATGTAATTTAGCTAGAAGATTGGCTAGGATGGAAGTACTTTAGATGGCTTCATTCAGTTCTCTGGAGTCCCATCTTGTTTACCTG
>PVLA01014300.1:17371-31433 GCA_004027455.1 Hydrochoerus hydrochaeris | reverse complement strand
AGGGTACATCATTCTGGGTTGGAGGTTATTTTCTTTCAGGGCTTGGAATATTTCACTCCAAGCTCTTCTTGATTTGATGGTTTGCATTGAGAAGTCCACTGTGATTTTGATGAGTTTTCCTTTATAGGTAATCTGTTTCTTTTCTCTGACTGCTTTTAATATTCTGTTCTTGTGATGGATTTCTGGGATCCTGATTATTATAGGTCTGGGTGTAGATCTGTTTTGGTTATAGCTGGCTGGAGTTCTGTATGCCTCATTTATCTGAACTTCACTTCCGTTACCTATGTTTGGGAAGTTTTCCTTAATTATTTCTGTGAATAGACTTTTTATTTCATTTGTATTTGTCACTGAATCTTCATTCACATATTTTATTCTTAGGTTATAAATCTTCTTGTCATTTTCTAGCCTTTGTATCATTGCTTCCTGGTTCCTTGTTATTTTTAAGACATTCTTCCTTTCGCGATCATATGTTGCAAATCTATCTTCAAGTTTTGAAAGTTTGTCTTTAGTTTGTGTTAAAAGGTTTTGCCAGCTTTCAATGGAGTTTTTAATTTCCTGATATTCTCTTTGGATCTGTTTCATATATTCTAGGTTTTGTTTATATTCTTCATCAAAGGCTTCTCTCCTTTCTCTGGGTTCCTCTATTCTTTCATTTGTGTCTACTTGAGGATTACCCAGGACTTCTTTTATTAATCTTCTTATATCTTACTTCACCTGATTAGAATTTCAGGTTTAAATTTGTCTATGATGTCACAGAAGTATTTCTTTATTTCTGGTAAGGCTGTCTCTGACATTACAGGTTTGCTGCTCTCAACCTCCTCTGCATTTACCTCTGCTGGACTCGCTTTCCCTGGTTCTGCTGTTGGAGATCTTTTGCTCTTTCTCTGTCTTGTCATGTTTCTGGCCCCCTTCAGATGGGTGGGTGGTGGAGGTCTCTGGGCCTTTCATATTGCTTTCAGTTTTTTCTGCAGTGTACTTGCTAGGGAAGTGCCACCCCCAGTCCACTGTGGATCTGCAAGATACACGCTGAGAGCCAGCCCTTCCCCCTACGTCAGTCAACCAGGGGATGCTTCAGCAAGTTTGTGTGTTTCCTGGGGATGCCACTGGCTCAGAACAGCCTCATCCCCAGCTATTGGGTTTCAACCAGGGGCCTGGCCCAGCCCAAGCAGATCCCACCAATCTGCTTTGGACTAGGAGTCATCGATGGACACCACCTCAGGTTTTGATTCAAGCTGGCCCTGCCCAACTCCAAAATGTTGTCTAGCTGGTCCTCCTGATCTGGGGAATCCAGTTCCCATCACTCACCAAAGTTCATACAGCTCGACTGGCTGTTTCCATTCCCTGCTGCAGCACCTCCTCCAGCCGAGGGTCTGGAGATCACTAACCCCTGCTCACCTGACTCTAAGACATGCTGATACAGCAACTGGGGCTTGCCCAGCTCCAGCCCTCTGTCTGCACCTCTTCTTCTTTCTTTCTTTTTTTTCTTTTTCTTTTTCCTCAGTTTCTTCCTGGGTCATGAGAACTCCTCTCCTTTTGTCTGGCTTTCTCCATGTTGTCAGATTCTAGAGTCTGAATTGGTTTGTTTTTTTTTTTTCAGAGAGGCTCTCTTACCATGCCACCACTCAGTCGGCCGTCTTGCAATTCCTCCCATAAGATCTTATTGCCTGGTGAAGTAGCATCTGTCTTAATTTGTATAAGTACACACTGTGATGTATCCAGAATGACAAAAATCACCTAATATCATATTTCTCAGAATGTGGCCCATCATTAAGATCATTATGCAACAAATGACTTCACGTATCAACGTAAATCAATGTGTCAGCCAGGAATGGTGGTGCATAGCTATAATCCCAACACTCAGGAGGCTGATGCAGCAGATGGCTAGTTCAAGCCCTGCCCAGGCAACTTAGTGAGATTCTATCTCAAAAAAAAAAATTAAAAATTAAAAAAAGCAGGGGATATAGGTCAGTGCAAAAGCCTTGGGTTCAGTTTCTAATATCATTTTTAAAAAAGTCAGAGAAGAGGAGCTAAAGATAGCCAATCAGTGAGCAATAGAATACAAAGCCTCCCAGAAGAAACAACTCATATGCCAGAATAAAACATCCTGGAGAGACCCACACAGAGGGAGATGGATCCTCTTGACACAGGAAGAAATTAAAACATGAAAAAGCTCATCAAACACATCAGGACTACAACTGGAACAGCTAAAAATTACAGAACACAGCATTTCACTGTGACTTGCCAAGTTTGCGCCAGCCTGAATTTGTGCCAGCTTGAATCCTCACTGGCAGGCAGAGCTGCCCAAACTCCTTCCCGCCACGACTCACGGGAGCAACAGCAGCACTGAAGTCAGAGGTTGGTGAGCCCAATGGAGAGTGGAGCTGGCAAAGGGACCTTCATTAATCCAGTCAGTGCTGGGAATGAGAACCCCCCCCAAGGAAGGGCATGACCAAATGGGTGACATGTTTGAATCGGGCAGGAGGAGCCTGAACTGGAAGCGACAGTGACTTCAGTTGGTTGTTCCCTCCCCAGAGCAGATTCATGGGATTTGCTTAGACTGGGTCACGCCCCTGGCCAGGACCCAATGAGCAGTCCCAAATCAATTCCCTGCACCTAGCACACACTAACCTGGTGAAGGCCCCTGAAGTTTGGCTGGCCCAGTGGGGAGGGGCAGTCATACGCAGCCCCTGCTTATATCTTAGTGACAAGAGCAGGCAGGAGAGGGCAGAGGTCCCTCACCAGCATGCTTCAGAGGAACCATGGCCAACAGGGAAGAGGGCTGGGACCTACACTGTAACCTGTGTGGAGGAAGCCGGGACCATGACAGGAGAGAGAGGCAAGAGGATGCCCCAGTCCAGAACCCTGAGAGCACTGATCCAGGAGAGGAAAAAACAAGGGAGACTGAGGTTGGCAAACATGCAACATTAGACATGGCTTCAATGGACATTAAGAAATATCTTCAGAACCTTGTAGATAAGCTCAAAACTGAAATATTAAATCAGGTAAATCAAGATATGAGTAGAGTAATAAAAGAAATGCTAAGCATCTCTCAGGAAGATACAGGTAGAAGAAGGAAGGAACACAAAAAAAGGAGAGAAACATTCAATAAAGAATATAAAGAAAATATAGAATACATGAAGCAGATTCAAAGAGACTACCAGGAAATTAAAAACTCCATTGAAAGCTGGCAAAACTGCTTAAGAGAAACTAAGGATAGACTATCAAAACTTGAAGACAAGTTTGCAATGTGTGATTATGAAAGGAAATATCTCTTAAAAATAACAAGGAAACAGGCAGTAACAATACAAAGGCTAGAAGACAACAAGGGAATCTACAATTTAAGAATAAGAAATGTGAATGAAGAAGCAGGAACAGGTGAATTACAAAGACTATTCATGGAAATAATTAATATTCATGGAAATAAATCCCAAGCATGGGAAAAGAAAATGACATTCACTTATGTGAGGCATACAGAACTCCAGCCACCAAAACACACACAACCAAAACAGAGCTACACCCAGACATATAATAATCAAGATACCAGAAATTCAATATAAAAGCAGAATATTAAAAGCTGTCAGGGAAAAGAAACAGATTACCTATAAAGGGAAGTCCATCAGGATCACGGCTGACTTCTCAACACAGACCATCAGATCAAGAAGAGCTTGGAGCAAAGTAATCCAAGCCCTGAAAGAAAATAACCTCCAGTCCAGATTGATGTACCCTGCAAAACTGTCACTAGACATTAATGGAGAAACAAGATGCTTCCATGACAAAGAGGAACAGGGGGAGTTTGTGACCACCGATCCAACCCTACAGAGAATACTGAAGGACATTCTAGAGAGGGAGAAAAAAAAAACAGAATTTTAGGAACAGTGGCAGAAAGGCCTCAATGAGCAGGGCAGGCAGTAGAATGAAGGAGAAAAGTAGACAAACAAAGGCAGAAAAATAGCAAAGCAAAAATGAGGCAGAGAAGGATGGCTAGAATCTCTAACATAGATGGCCTTGATTTACTATATTGTTAATATTGCACCAGGATTTAAAACCCACATTACTCACACCACTCTGCTTAGATGTATTATGTTCTGTTCCATTCATTCTACCTGAACTAGATTTGAGGGCACAGTTATCCCAAAAATAACAGGATGTAGTATGGTAATCATACTTAATTTCCTATTAACTTAATCTAAAGCTTTGTAAAATCTACACTATTTTACCATGACTGATTGTAATTGAATCTGGCTTATTAGATCACTATTTTGTATTGATAGATTTTATCCAAAGCTGTTATGATTGATAGTATCAAGTCTGAGAATATAGGCAACTGCACTGAAGATGACAAGATTCACTAGAATATCCACTATGGTTTGATTATGACCTGCCTTTGAAGTTTTATACTGTCTACAATGTTTTATTTTTACAAATATTGTTATGCACTGCTATATTCAATTATACTGCTATATTCAATTATGTCTGATGACATAGACAATTCTATTGAAGATAAGAAACAACACAGTAATCATTGTAGGTCACCTTGTACTGTGGTTTTATACGACTTTTGGTTTCATGTTTTTATAGGAATTTGTTTTGTTTTGTCTTGCAATGTTTTGTTTTTCCCTCTAATACAGAAGGATAGAAAAACATGTAGAGACTCATGCATGTGTGACTGTTTACACTCTCACTTTTTGAATATCTACTTTGTATGCTTTAATTTTGTAACTTGAACAACTATTTCTAAGAGGACAATATGTGATTTATCAACTAGTGATTTCTTACTGTTTATATTTTTTTAATTCTGTATTATCTCTACCCTTTACATGCTTTTGTTTCTCTTTAAATAATAAAAAAGTCAACATGTCCAAAAACATGTCTATGTGCAGAAATATGTGTCAACATGGATTTAATTATGTAAGTTTGGAGACTCTTGTGACTTTACTTACAATAAATGCAAAAACCATTGGCTTATACAAAAAGAGAGAGAGAGAAAAAAAGAAAGTAAGCAATGCATGTCTGTGTCTTAAACTAACACCTTAGGCAGAAAACATTAACAGGCCTGACTCTGAACCGGTTCTCCATGGATGATTCCAAACAATTTTTAGGGCAGCCAGAGGCGCCCGTCAAGTCTATGGCAGACTTCTTGCTGAAGTGCAGGTCCATGAGGATGCAGACCTCCTCCCAATGCTGCCAGCCCCAGCCCTTCAGGCGAGGAAGCTCTGCGCTGATCAGACCCTGGATCCTGGCTCGGGCTGCTCCTGACTTGATTTTGGTGTCAAAGTCTGCTGGATGACATTTTTGCAATATCTCCTCCAGTGAGTCCCTGCACCATCTCCCAGATGGGTCATCTGCCAGGAAATCACAGGACAGCAAACCCTTCTTTTGCCTTTGAGTCCCTGCTGACCCTTCTCCTCAGACATATGGTCAATCACGGCAAAATACTGGCTGTGAATCAGCCCAGGGATGGATAGGGCGGGGCGCAGCGGTGTTAAGCAGAGGCTGAGCCGAGGGAAAGCAGTCTCTGCCAACGAGCTCGTTGGAACTTCAGAGCTGGCCAGCGATATTTTTTATAAGTCAAGGAGCTCATAAGGAACTTTCTGCTGCAGATTAAACAGGAGAGGTTGGTCACACCGCCTCCTACCCTGGCAACTAAACTTTAGGCTCCTCAGCCCTGGAACCCGCATTCTGAGATTCGTGTCTCCTAACATGGAAATGAAGTCAGATTGGGTTATGTGCTTCTGACTTGATAAAGAAAAGATTATTCAGGACACTTGTCAAAACAGTAAGGGACTTTATTCAAAAAGCACTATGTACTGGGGTTTTGCAGTAAGGGAGAGTAATCTGTTTTGACTCTAAATGCAAGAAGGAAAAGTGGGAATTCAGCAGCTAAGCAGCAGTGTGGCACATGAGTGGATGGGAAACTTAGGATAGAGGAATTCCTACCAAACTCACTGAGCAGGAGTCTTGCTGATGCCAGGCAGGGTGAACAGGTGCCATGGGGATGGCATAGGATGAAGGTGATCAGATGTGGAGGACAGGATTCTGTCCTAAACCAGGCTCTTGAGGACACACAGGACTCTTGTCACCCTGGCCTCCCTTCTGTGCACCTCAGGTTCCTCCCTGGTGAGATTCTGGCCTGTGGGAGTCATGCTGGCAGACTGCACTAGCCTGAGAAGAGCGAGGAGCATTTTCAGGGTGAGAGCTACACATTTCCCTGGAGCTATCATCAGAGTCCAAGGTGTGACTCTATTACAGGTGAAAAACTACCTTGCATGGGACTAACACCTTACCATGTTCCAGGAAAAGCAGACAAGAAGCTGGTGTCTACATTTCAGGATGCTGCTGCACAAGATGTCTTAACATTTGCCTCTTCACATGAAAGTCGACTTGCCTCATGCCTTTCCCTTTACCTGCTTCTTACATTTCCTATAACTAGATCTCTGGCCCTTAGTGGGCAGGGCTTGCTATTTCTGTCCCTGAATTAGTCCTCCACATGAGGAGGACAGGCAGGCAGGCAAGCAAGCAGGCACATACACACGAGAGCATGCACACACACACACACACACACACACACACACACACACAAACGCAGAGCCATACTTGTGTACTATTTTAAGAAAAAATCCAGCACTGGCTGGGGGAAAACCAGGAAGGAAGCCATGACACCCACCCCATGAGTGAAAGGAGGCCATGCCAGCTGGAGGAAGACCAGGAAGGAAACCATGTTCCACTGTGAGCCAGCAGGCATGCGGGCAGAGAGAGAAGACACCTCCATCCCCTGTAAGCAAATGGCTGATTCAGAGGAACACAGGCCGAGATGATAACAACTGAAACAAAGAAACAACCTAACCCTTGTATTGTTGGATTGACTTTGCAATCCCAAAACCAGTAATCTGAGCTACTATTTAGAAGATAACAATATGCAGTATAGAAACTATTGGCGATTCCCTACTGTTTTACTTTTGAAATCCAATATTGGGTGCTCACTGTTTTGTTTGGTTTTGTTTTATTGCTCTGTTCCATTCCCTTTAAAATAAAAGCAAAGCAAAGCAAAAAGAAAAGATAATGTACAGTATGAATCTATCTTCACCCTTCTCTCTGCCATGTAAAAATCCAGGATGATTATATTCCAAAGCCTGGTTTTAGTGGCCAAGCTTTCCTGAGTGTTTTGCATGTATCTGGTACATTGTTCAGCTGGGACCTTCATTCCTTGTCCCAGGTCTTGCACTTTTCTCAGTGCCACATTCATCCACAAAGCTGACCGTGCAGTTCCTCTGTGGCACAGCCCACTGTCAGCTGCAACCAGGAAGGGATGGTGGAGAGCCTGTGTGGGTATGAGAAGAGCTCTTACTTGGCTGGACCTGAGCTGCTTCTGCCTTTGAGTAATCCTCAGTGCTTCAGAAAGGGGGTGGAAGCTACATGTGGCTTTGATAGATTGCTATTTTCTGTATCATGATGGAGAAAGAAAGTAAAAAATCAGGCTCAATCAAAACTGGACAGTAGAAATGAATGGATGCTTCTTAGAAGTACAAATGGCCAATAAGTACATGAAAAAATGTTCAGCATTTTGATCATTAGAGAAACGCAAATCAAAACAACACTGAAATTCTGTCTTACTCCAGTAAGAACAGTATCATTACAAATACAAAACAAAAAATGCTGGTGAGGATCTGGGGAAAAAGAAATCCTCCACACTGTCAGAAGGAACATAAACTACTGCATGGAAATGCGGTACTTCATACTATGGAAATCAGTATGAAGTTTTCTCAGAAAACTAAAAATAGAATTGGCCAGCTACACCTCATCTGAGCATCTTTTCTAAAGAGTTAAAGGCATTATATGAAAGTGGTCCATGCATACCCATGTTTATAGCAGCACAACTCCCAATAGCTAAATTTTGGAAGCAGCCTATATGTCCATCAACAGAACAAATAAATAAAATGTGGTGTGATGCACAATGGATTCCTTTTCAGTTATTAAAAAAAAAATGAGTCTTTTGTAGGAAAATGAATGCATCTTGAGCCCATAAATTAAGTGATGTAAAGTAGAAACAAAAGTTTAAATATTGCATGCTTTCTCTTTTATGAGAAACCCAAAATATGAATAATTTAAAGAAGAAAACAAAAGAGAAGTGATAAGAAACAGAGAGATGGATTTGTGGAGGCAGGAAGGGGCCCTGGGGTGGAGAGAGAAGGGAAGCATGGAGAGTAAAACGTTAGAAAGCAGCCACTAATCGAGCTTCCCCCTCGGGGTGCAGCCATTCTTCACGTGTGTGTCTTAGGATGTGTGGCCTCACTTTCAAAGCTGGCTCTGAAGCTACATTTCCAGAAACACCTCCCTTCAGCTGTACCAAGGAAAATACTACCCAGGAGGCAATCAAGTTCTATAATCTCAGGTACATTTTACAGCTCGTATGTTCCCCTCCTCTCCCAGTTACAGTCCTTGTTCCCTTTGCTGCTGGAGCTCCAAAGAGCCATAATTTATAGAAGTTCCTATTGTATAAAAGTGACTGTGCACTTGACTATATTTCACAGTAGAGGAAGTGGTTCTGACTCAGCCATGGGAAAGGGCGAGGTCCTCACTGCAGCTCCACGGGTCTTTTGGCCCCTCGGTAGGGCCCGCACGTCCCTCAGTCTACTCCTCATCCTCAGAGGAGCTAGCCCTCAGCTTGGACCTGGATTTTGCATTGATTATTCTTAGGGTCTTTTCCACTATTCTCTAGTGTCCTAAGAAATTTACTCACCCAGTTTGGACTTTGGTTTCCTCATTGGTGACAGGGGACATGATGCTTTCCTTACAGGCTTAAGGAAAGGGTTCAGTGAAATGACACGGGTGAACTGGGCCAAAGCCACTGCCTTGCTGGCTTTCAGTCCTCGTCCCCAGCTCCCCTTTCCATGCCTGCATTGCATACATAGAAATTCACCTCCATCAAAATGCTATTTGGGTTTTCTTTTACAACTTTCCAGCAGCTTTGCTTAGGGCCTAAGCTACCCCTGGAAGGCTGTTGGCTTTCTTAGGCCCTTAATGTGATGGCTTTACAATGCAGATTGACTGTGCTTAACCTTGGGACATAAGACTAATTTTGTCATCAAGGTGCATAAACATGGGTCTGTCAGCCTCACGTTTATTCTTTAGACTATTTGTATTGATGAATTATTAATTTTAATTTATAGGTTTTATTATATTAAACACTGAGCACTCAGCAGGAAAAAATCACAAAAATACAATATTAAGTTTTTAATATTTATTTAGTGTTTATTAAAAAAAAGCATCTACATTTCCAACACTGACTGGATTTTGGTGTACAAAGTCTGAAAAAGAACATCAAGAAAAAGAAAGAAGAACATCAGAAATAAATTCCTATTTCAAGTGAAGATGCCAATAGTGTTCTGCTAAAAAAAGTAATCCTGCTCAATTCAATCTTTGGTTCAAAAAAAAAAAAGAATTGCAACAAAAAGTAATCTTCTCTTCAATGATCACACCGAAGGCAGTCTTCACATGTGACAACAGCATGCTCCATACACACGCATCTCTTACACTGAAGGCACACATCTTCTGCTTTCCTAGCCTTTTGGTAGGACATACTTGATATCTCAGCTGTCTTGACAGGAAGTTCTTATTCTACTGTACAGTATGAAGTCAACAAGAACATAAAATATCAATAAAATGAATTATTAAATTCTTAATACATATTGTGCATTTAGAATAGGCATCAACATTTTCACATCAGCCATGTACTTGCTTACAAAATCTAAAAAATAACATCAGAAATAAATTCCTGGAGGCCACCCACTCAGGACCCCCTTCTTTCTCTCTTAGAAGCTTTCTTTCTCTCAACAAACGCTTCCTGTTCTTAACCTCCATTGTTCCTAGAATTCATTCTTCAATTTTAGAGAGCACAACCTTAGCGTAATGGACATCTGGGAGGCTGGCAGTTCAAATCTCTGCTCAGCTCTACATGGGGGTGTTCTGATCATGTATCTGTAGGCAAGATTGGTCAGTCCTGAGTTTACCAGATCCTCATCCCCCTTCAAGACAGAGGACACTGAGACAAGAGGTTTACAGTGAAACATATTAAGTCTCCCAGTCATTATCCTGGACTTCTGACCACCTGGATCTCAAGAAAGGTGGAGCCCCACCTGTCTGAGACCACCACAGACAGATAACACTTTCCACATCTGGCCTGAGACAATGATCCAGCAGACACCACCCCACTGTACTCCTCTGTCAGAATGGGCGCCTCCAGCTACCCACCTTGGAGTCCTGGGACATCTCCCCTTTAACTTCTCAATTAAAGTTTCTCTTATTCTTGTAAAGAAAAAAAGAAATTCCTAAATCAACTACCAACAGAAAATACCAACAGAACTCTACCACTGAAATAATCTTTGCTTCAACTATCACACCCAAAGCAGTCTCCACACATGACAACTGCATGTTCCACACACAAGTATCACCTATGCTGGCAGCACATATGTTTTGTTTTCCTGTTCTTTCATGTAGGTCACAGGTGACATCTTTTTGGTATTCCTGTTGTTTTAGTAGGTCTTTGGGATGCTGCATCTGCCTGTTTGCCTGTCAGCTCACCAATGTGTGCCACAATATTTTTGTGTAGTTCCTTGGACATTTTTTTCTCTGCTGTAAATGATCTCTTATGTGCCACAGTCCCAATCATCTAGGAAAATTTCCCCATGATATTCCACATTTATTGTTTTCTTTGTAAACTATTCATCAACTACATATGTTTAGGACTGAGTAAAACACAACCATTGGCCAAAAGTTTGTATTTCAAGTGGCATCATAGTTGCTGCACAATTCATCAACTTCTACTCCAGATTTGGTTTTGTTGTAGAAAGTTTCCATCTCAGGCTTCTGTTTTGTCCATGTTTACTTATTAATATTTCCATCATGGTGAAATGTCGACATCAGCTGTACCTTGAGGCCAATGTTATATTTTGCTGAAATCCAAAGATTATACTATACAATTCTCTGTTTTGAAACTGCAACATTTCACTTGGAATTTCTGCTTTGTTCCTACATAGAGTTCCTGTGCTGGTCAACTTGTACTCTGTTAGCAAATGTAACATCAATTGGAAACCAGTAAACTAATTGTCAAATCTCACATTCCAACTAATTTGGGAGGTGGGAGCAATAATAACAAGTCTGTTCACAATATCATTTGCTTTATCACTCTCTGAATGAAGACCTGATGGCTGAGTTCCAGGATAAACTTCTAAATTGAAAATGTAAGTCTCCACATCTACAAGGACATAAATGTTTATCCCCTACTCTGACCTATCACTTTTCCATAAGTCTTTTACAGTCCTATGCTGAGTACAGCAGACCTATGAATGCTTTTAGTTCAGCTAGTGGAGGGTCATACATTTTTTAATATGTTTGTTGGTGCATTTAATTCATTTGTTGGGATATTTTAATTCATTTCAGCCTTTGTGTATATTTTACAGCATCTTATAGCCTTTCTTTCCTCTGTTACAATTTCTGACATTTAATGGCAGTACTGGCATGGCAGTACTAGCCATACTGGCATGTTTCACCCCTGGCAAGACCTTCACTATGTTTTCCAACTGAATTCTAACATTGAATCTTTCCATATGACACCCAAAGTGACACCAAAAAAAGGCTTATATAGCTTACAATTTTTGGAGGTTTCAGTCCATACTCATCTGGCTCCAAGGCAAGGTGGTGTGACTGAGGGACAGCTGTTTATGGTAGCCACAAGTGACAAGAGCTAAAGGGCAAAAGAGAGGGAAAAGCACTCCTCCTTTCCTCCCCTATGTTGTACACAGACTCCCCATCCCTGGGCAGGGGTAGCACACATACCACCAATCCCAGTGCTAAACAGAAAACCAATCACAAGTGCTAGATTCAGCTGCTTCCATAACTGCATGAGGCTTGTGGGGGCCATCCGAACACAAACCACAACATTTACCATAATGAATCTTCATCATCTGTGCATAAACAAATAATCTGATGTTTCACTTTTGACCTTCTCCAGAACTTGCAAATTTGGTTTTCCATGGACTATTGTATTGAGTTGGGCTACCTCTACCACAAAAATCAAAAGAGAATTTTTAAAAAATAAACTCTGGAGTGGTATGGGTCTATTGGATCCACTGTAATGCCCTGCTAAACATACACAAAACAAAAGCTGGGTATCTGCCATATACATCTGGAACCCAGAAAAGGGCTACAGCTTGGGGGTACATGGAGGTTGGGATGGAATGATGTATGAGGACCAAGTGGAAGGTCTCTGCAAGGGCTATTGGGTTTGGGGACATTGAGAAAAAAATCACCCCTGTGCAACAGAAACAAGAATCATGCCTGCTTGGGACAGAGAGACAAAGATGTGGAGATGATGGGTCTAAGTTGGGGCTCCCACTTGAGAGACATGAGTGCAAGGCCACTCTGGGTCTGGGGAATCTCAACCTTCTATAAGTACTGCAGAGGTGGGGAAGCCACCAGTGGCCCCCAGATGTCTCTGCTTGTGGTGTCAGCTCTTGTGTAGTCCCTTCCCACTCAGGGCCACAGCCAGAGTGGATGGCCAATGGGACATGGCAGGCACGATGGCACATCACTTCTGAGACTGGATTATGGAGAACACCAAGTTTTCTCCCCCAACCCCTCTAACTTTTTCTCTTCAACCACTTATTTCTGAGGTTCCCCAGAATATAAGGGACCGAGAAGTGGCCCTTGTGGCAAGAAATAAAAACATTCTCCCAGGAAACACATGCATAAAGTAGAAAGAGGCTCCACTGGCCCCTGCTGAGTCTTTGGGGACTGTCACTCTGGCCACCACCCTGACAACAGCCTCATGAGGACCGGAGCACCAGAGCTACCTCATTGAGCCACTCCTGACTTATGTTTCTCAAAATGTACATAGGACCGTAAGTGTTTACTTTACAAGCTAAGTTTTTGGGTGATCTATTGCACAGCAACAGATGATTGATACAACGGCCCTCATCCCTCCAGGCCAGATCTTCTTGGACGTGATCTACAGCTGCTCCCAGACCCTGAGTAGCCAGGATTGCCTGTGATGGACCTATAGTGGGGGTGTGGCTGGGGCAGTGGGGAAGCCCTCCCCTCCCAAAGCAAGTTCAGTTCTGCACCCCATGGATGAGTGGGAACAGAAAGGGGAACCACCGTGAGTGGGTTGGTATTTTGGTGCCCAGTCCTCCTGACCACCCCCCATCAGGGCACAGCACAGGGCACTGATTGAGTATTTTGGGGCACTCAGTCTGAAGCAGTGCAAAGAAAATGAGAGTGAAAAGAAGGAGACAAAGAAGGAATACTTTAATGTGGGCATGGGGTAGCTTCATGGGGCAGAGGGTACAGAGGCTCTCAAATGAGAACAAAGAAGTGGAACTGCTTTTATCAGTTTTGGCTGGGGGAGGAGTTTGGGAGGTGAGAAAAATGACATTAACTGCTGATTTGAAGAAACATCTTCCTGTGTCAAACAGGAGACAGAAAAATTTACTGGAGCCTGGAGGTGGAGGCTTGGGTGGTTGTAGAGTCTTGGTACTGGAAAGGGCTCTGTGCACATGCAAAAAGGGTGTGGGAGCTTCATCTCTAGAATGAGAAGGAGAACATAGAAGTTACTCTGGGAAAGGTGTGTTGTTTCTCTGGGTCTGGTACCAAGTTGGGAGGATGTAGTTAAGCCCCAGGCTAGCAGAACCTATCAAGTCCCTGGACTCAGGATGTAGTGGGGAACCATACAGCCTGCCGAGCGGTCATCCATCTTTCCCATCCAGAAGCCAGGTATTTTCTTTCACTTGGTTGGTAGCAATGTAGATAGAAAGAAACCAATAAAGTAAAATTACAGAAAAGCAAACAAATTCAAAATATGTACATTTTCACAGGGCTACCTGCTGTCTAGAACATGGACCTAAGGAGGAAAGCAAGATGATATCATGAAGATTCAGGTAGGTGGGAGAGATTTAACAGGCTGGGTGCCAGGAGTTTGAGACCAGCCAGCCAACAGAACCAGACCTTGTCTCAGAAAACAGAGGAGTGGAAGGGGGGAGGGGACAGGAGGAGGGGAGGGGAGAAGGGG
>PVLA01014300.1:0-17271 GCA_004027455.1 Hydrochoerus hydrochaeris | reverse complement strand
CTGCATTATACCACAGAATTATTAAGCTATGAAATATGACAGCATTGATAGAGGTAGTTTTTTTTTAATGTCCATGGTTTTTATGGAACAGTGCTTAAACACACAGGGATAGAATGACTTGATTCCTGGAGCTGCTTTCAAAGGAAAGGGACAGAGAGAGCAAATATCATGGCAGAACCTTGATTATTGCTGATTCTGGGTGTTAAGCATTTTCTTTTAAAATCTATATGCAAGTATATGGTTTTTTAATATCTAGTGCTGTATTGCCTATATATTATTTTTTATTTTTATTTTTGTCTTGTTTGAGACAGAGTCTCACTATGCAGCTCAGGCTGGCATTGAGCTCACTTTGTAGCCCAGGCTGGTCTCAAACTCACAACGATCCTCCTGCCTCAGCCTCCCGAGTGCTGGGATTACAGGCGTGAGCCACCATGCCCGGCTTTATATTATTTTTATAATGAAAAATTATAAGAATAATCATTAACTCTCAAGTGGAAAAGGAGGAAGAAAAGAATAGAAAATGTTGCATAGTTGTATCTCTGCTACCTACTGGGACTTTGTTCTTTTTATTTGTAGAAAAAAAGAGTTGGAATATTCATCCAAGGAGAAAGAATAATAATTGTATTCAGTCTTCCAATACAGTAACTTTAAAGTCCTGTGATACTGTTAGCAATACAAAGGTTAGAAATAATTTTTATGCAATAGGAAATTGATATAACTATTCAAACACTAGTCAGAAATAATTATATAGTTATTAATTAAGCTGAAAATACACAGATTATAAAAGATGTTTCATGCAATCTTATTTTTTGAAGCATAGATGCATAGATCCATGTATTGGGAAAAATCAGGACATAGAGGTCAAAGGTGACCAGGTTCAGATGTGAAAGGACACCTAATTTTTCCCCTATAAGAAATGCACATGGTGAGAAATAGTAAAAGGTGTCCACTTGGTGGAAATTATGGATTTTAGTCTCTAGGTATCTCCCAGCCATTGAGGTTGCAGAAGACAACCCTTCCCATTCATCAGCAGGAAGAGTCTTTAGGCAGTCTTCTCCAGCCCCACGCACGGCCTTCCTGGCTGACCCCTTCTACGAACACAGTGTCTACTTTCTGTACCCTGCCCATGAGCACCCAGGAGCTTCCAACGCCATCCTCCATGTGGTCAAGCAGTTGTGCTCTTTGATATTTTCCTAAATGAATTGAAAACTGAAGTCTACACAAAATCCAGCACATGAATGGATAGTGGCTTCATTTATCTTTGCCTAAACTTGGAAACAACCAACATCTCCTTCAGTAGGCGGCTGATAAATACAGTATATCCAGACAATGGAGTATGATTTAGTACTAAAAAGAATCAAGCTACCAAGCCACAAAAAACTCATAGCAGTAACTCAAATGCTTATTACTCTATGAAATAGCTTAATCTCAAAAAGCTACATATTGTATGATTCCAGCTGTGCAACATTTTGGGAAAACCTAAATTACAGAGACAGAAAAGGTTTGGGTAATTGTCAGGGTTTGTAAGGAGGGAGAGAGAGAGACAGTAGTAGGAGCACAGCAGGTTTTGAGGGCTTTTTATTAAAGTGTTGTACGACATAGTATTTGTGAATGCATGTCACTGTGCATGTATCTGTACAAAGTGTGTACAACACAAGAATGGACCTAGCCTGTAATCCCAGCAATTGGGAGACTGAGGCAGGAGGATCATTGCGAGTTAGAGATGAGCCTTGGCTATAAAGTGAGCTCAAGTCCAGCCTGAACTGCAAAGTGAGATCCTGCCTCAAAAAGATTTTTTAAAAAATGGATCTTGTGTAAACTACAAACTTTGGGTGCAATGCCGGCGTAGGTCCACTATTAACAAATATTCCTTTTAGTTCACAGTATTGATAACCTAGGACACTGGGGGTGTGGCAGGTAGCAAATGAGAACTCTGTCTTCATAAGTTACCTTTTCTTGTGAACTTAAAACCACCATAAAACACAAAGTATATTTTTTTAAAAAATCAAACTAAAAACTCTATTTTGATCAGGCATGGTGGCTTATGTCTGTAATTCCAGCTACTTGAGGAGCTGAGGCAGAAGAATCCCTACTTTGAGAGTAGCTTGGGCAAATTAGTGAGTCTCTGTCTTAAAATAAAAAATAAAAAGGCTGACGATGTCGTGGAACACTTGCCTACAATGCATGAAGCCCCAGTTCTAATTAAAAAAAAAATAGCAATGTATACTTGAAAAAAAAGCAACAAAAAAATCTATCATTGTTATAAACTTAGTCTAGAGGCTATCCAAAGCTTTCCTTGTTTTGAGCTTTGCACCAAATTGGAATGTGGAAACCTCCTGCTCTTTTCTGGTCCCAGATGGAAGCCTTAGGGCTAATGACTGCTGAGGCCCTCACTAGGCAAGATAAGACCTGCTGAGGATGGTAAGGCACCTGGGGAAACCACAGTTTCCTTATTGCCTCCCTGTCTCATCCTTGTCCTTGCCAGCATGCTTTGTTCTTCTTACCAGCCCCAAGTAGTGGCCATTACTGCTCCCAGAAACACCCACTGCCCTTCGCCCACTGTCCTTGACTCAGATGTAATGAATAAGTGCCAAGGTTCTGGCTGCCTTCTGGCCTTTTGTTCCCCACAAACAATTGGTCATCCCAGATCCCCTTACACCCCTATTTGTTCTCTTGCTCTTTCTTCCCATCAGGTACTGTAACACTTGGCAGGAGACTGGGGACTCACTGCAGGGGTCCCTGGTAACTGGCACTGTGGAAAGAGTCACTAATCTATTATGTTGGCAAAAATAAAATAGGAGAATATCCAGTGTTAATGTAGAAAAACAAATCAAGTAGGAGAATATCCAATGTAGGAAAATAAGACTCAAATAAGGATGCTGGAAGTAGAAGTTGGTGTCAGTTTTTGGACAGAAATGACTTTATCAATGAAAAGTTTAAGTGCATTATGTCTGATACAGTCCAGTTTTAGAAATTAACCTATAGAAAGACTCCCTAAAATTTACACAAACATGAAATTAAGGGTGGTCACTGCAGTTCTATTTGTAAGAGCAAAAAATAGGAAATAAAATGTCCATCAACAGGGAAGTGGAGTTTTCACATACCCTGGGCATTCGGGTGCACTTGGAATCAGTTTTGACATTGGTCTCCAGTCAAATTCTAGTGTTTGACCTAAGCTTCCCCTGAACCTCTAGAAGATCAAATACCTAAATGCTTTCTTCAGTGTCACTACTGAAGTTATATGTGATTGTGAAATTTTGTAATTGCTACCTCACACTTATGCAATCAAACAGTGTTAATATTACTAAGCAGATATGTCAGTCAGAATGATTTTGATTCTTTAGGAATAGTATATAGGAACATGCCAAATGAAAGTCAAACTGGAGCCAAGCACGGCGGGCCATCCCTGGAATCCTGGTGGTCTGGGAGGCTGAGGCACCAGGATTGCAAGGAAGGCCGGCCAGAGAAATTTAGTAACTTAGCAAGACTGTGTCTCAAAATAAGACATGGAGAGAACTAAGGACATAGCTCAGTGTAAAGGCCCTGGGTTTAATCCCCAGTACCATAAAAAGAAAAAAAAGAAGATATTAAACTGAGAATCTCTTCATATGTTTTATGCTTTGAAATTCAATTAGATGATTGAAATATATGCATATATTTTTGAGATAATTATACATTCACATGCATTTATGAAAAATACAAATTTAAGAGATTCCTCTTGTCTAGTATAAGAACTTAATGAACAAATGTCCCTCTCAGGACTTAAATTGTATTATCTCCCCTGATTTTAAGTTCAATTTGTGTGTGTGTGTGTGTGTGTGTGTGTGTGTGTGTCTGCAGCATGAGAGATTGATCCTACAAATGGATTATGGGAATGTGCTAAAACACCCAGCATCAATGTATACTTAAAACTTCCTTTTTGATGCATGGATTATTTAGAATTATGTTATTTAGTTTCCAAGTGTTAAAGATTGTCATACTTTTGCTCTGTTACTGATTTCTGGGTTATTTCTATGGTTAGAAATCACGCTCTTGTGATTTCAATGGGTTTTAATTTGTTCAGTTTTATTTTGTGCTTTCCTGCTTTTTAACTAATTGATCAATTTTATGGGCTAAAACATAATCTTCCTTGGCATATTCTGTGCATATATGAAAGGAATGTGTAATCTACTGGTGTTGGGTGTAGTATTCTATAAACACTAGTTTGATCCTGTTAGTTGATGATGAAGTTGACTTCTCTATCTTATCTAATTTTTTGTCTGGTTTATCAATTGCTGAGAGTAGTATTCAACTAAAATCTTCAACTAAAGTTTGTATTTGCCTATTTCTATTTTCAGTACTGTTAATTTTTGTTTACCATATTTTGTAGTTCTGTTATTTGGTACATATATAGTTAGTTTTGTTGTGTCGTCTTGATGCATCAGTATACTTCTCTTCATCTCTGATCATTTCATTTGTTCTAAAGTCTACTTAATCTGATGCTAATATAGCTCCTCTTAAGCCATGATGTTCCCAAGCAGAGCCAGGGAATGTCACCACACCTGCTGTATCTGAGATATAAAGGTGGTGATGGGGTGGGGGCACAGACACATCTATATCTATCTATATCTATATCTGTATCTATATCTCCTTTTAACTTAATGTCTAATGCTATCATTTTTGTTCTTTTATTTTCCATCTGCATTAGTATATTTAATGTGAGTTTCTTATAGAAATCAGATAGTAGATTATGCTCCACTCTGCCAGGCTCTGTTTTAATTATTATAGTTAAATCATTTGAAATTAATGTAATTATTGATACTATAACTTCAATGTATGGTTATGTTTTTGTTTTCTGATTGTTTTTCATTCTTTCTATTTCTACCCCTCCTTTCTTATGGGTAACATGAATATTCTTTAGAATTTCATTTTGATGTATCTATAGGTTTTTTTGGTGCATCTCTTACAATTTTTGCAGTGAGTATTTTGAATAATATATTCATTTCAGGAGCAAATCTGGTTATGGGAAAATTATTGGCCCCAAAATATGATATTCTGTACATAAAATGTGACTACCTAAAATTGAAATAACATGATTGTGATAATAATTATATAAAATACTGAATTATTCTTTTACCCTGGAATTCACGTTTATGTTAGTGATACTTAACTTCATCCTCAGCTATGTTCAACTTCTACAAGCTGCCCTCAAAAAGGATAAAGTGAACTATAATAGCAAACATGATTTGGAAAAATAAGCACAAAATTATAAGATTCATAGTATCATATTTCAAGAGTTACTATAAAGCAATAGTCATCAAGACCATATGGCATTAGGATAGAATGGACATTGTAGATCACTGGAACATAATATGAACCCATATATATACCATCGACTGATAGTCAAAAAAAGGTGCAAAGTTAACTCAATGGAAAAAAAATGATAGTATTGAAACAACTGGACATCTGCTTTTTTACAAAAAAAAAAGAACAGAATCTCCAATAGCAAAAACATGAATTAAACCTAAATGTCTTTACTAGATAGTGAAAATTTTTTATATGGCGCACAACTGAATTCTATGCAGTCACAAAAATAAAGACAAAATCATCATCCTGGAACAGCATGATGAAACTGGAAGACACTATGCTACATGAAAGAAGCTGAGAAAAAAAAGAAAGAAAGATAGAAAGAAAGAAGAAAGAAAGAAAGAAAGAAAGAAAGAGAAAGAAAGAAAGAAAGAAAGAAAGAAAGAAAGAAAGAAAGAAAAAAAGAAAAAGATTGCATGATCTCATTTGAATGTGGACACTTAAAATGCAGAATTCTTAAGAGCAGAGAGTGGCGTGGTGGTGACCAGGTACTAGAGGTTAAGGAGGAGATGGAATGAGGAAATTTGCTCAAACAGTACAAGTTTCAGGTAGACTGGAAATCAGCGTGGAGAGTCCTCAAAAAACTAGGACTGGAGGTTCCATTTGACCCAGCAATTCCCCTTCAGGGTATTTTCCCAGAAGAATTAAAAACATCATACAACAGCAGTATATATGTAGCTATGTTTATAGCAGGACAATTGGTTATAACTGCATCTTGGAAACAACTTAAATGTCCATCAATGGAGGAATGGAGGAAAAGATGTGGTATTTTTATACAATGGAGTAGTACTCAGCCATAAAGAAGCATAAAGCTGAGACTTTTATACATAAATGGATGCAACTTGAGACCATACTCATAGGTGAAATAAATCAGACATGCATGTGTAAGCATCGTATTGTTTCACTAGTGTGAGAAATTGAAAGAAACAATATATATGTATATATGACGGTTAAGATAGTTAAGATAGTTATACTATTGATTTCTTTGAGTTCATTGAAGAGAAAGGTTTGTGCTAGTATTGTTCAGACAATAAAATGCAGATATCTTTTATTCTGAGTAACTGATTTGAAGATAACAATATGCAATGTATATGCTATTGTTATCCTCTATCATGTTTTGCAAGTTTGCTTTTTTAAAAAAATAAAATAGATTTGAGAAAAAAACAAAGTTTCAGGTAGACTGAGTGGATGAGTTCAACATATTTATTGTGCAGCATGGTAACATATAGTTAGTAATGTATACTTGCAAACTGCTGAGAGAGTAAATCTTAAATTTTCTCACCACACATGATAAGTACATGAGATGAATAGATTCACTAGCTTGATTTAATCATTTCACAATCTATACATACATCAGAAAACATTGTATTGTATACCATAAATAGATACAATTTTTATTTTGCCAATCACACTGTAACAAAGCTGGGAGACATTGAAAAAAATAGTCATTATTTGTAAGGTACTGTGATGGCTCAGCCACTGAGTCCAAGGGAGATTCTGATTCAAAGTTAAAAGAAAATAAGACAGAAATTTGATCCCTGTCATGTCACACATGTAATAATTAACTTAAATGACCCATAGACTTAACTGTTAGACACACAATTATGAATTTTTTCCAAACGCATAATAGAATTAAGTATTTGCAGCTTTGATTTAGGCTTGTCAATCCTGACTACTGAATTTTGGATTGGATCATTCTGGCTGGGGGAGACTGTTCTGTGTATTGCAGAATGTTCAGCTCTGGCTAAACCATCTGTGTATTGCAGAATGTTCAGCTCTGGCTAAACCATCCAATTCAATCAAAAATGTCTTGAGACATTGCCAAATGCTCTGGCAGAGGAGAGCAGTCCTCCATCTGAAAACCACTGGATTTGTCAAAGATTTCTTTGATACATCAAAAGAATATTATGTAAAAATTGGATAAATTTGACTTCTTCAAAATTAGTAGTCTCTGTGCTGCAAAAGATAATGTAAAGAGAGAAATGCAAAAAACACAAAGCAGGAAACAAATTTGCCAAATACATATTTGATGATAGTCTTATATTGCATAAAGACTCTTAAAATGCAGCAATAAAGACATAACCAATTTTTTAATATATACCAAAAAGTTGAAAACAAATTTTATCAAAAAAAGTATATAGAGGTCAAATAGCACAGAAAGAAATGCTCAAAGCTGAGCATGATGTCATGTGCCTATAATTCCATCACTTGGGAGGCTGAGGCAGGAAGATCCTGTGAGTTGAAGGCCAGCCTGGAGTATACAATAAGGCCCAAACTATCCCAGACTAAACAGCAAGATTCTGTTTCAAAGCAAAATAAAATGAAACAAACAAAAAGGGGTGGAGTGATAAGCAGCAGAGAAAGAGCCTCTCTGAGAGTTGCCATCCAGATGCTGGAATATAACAACATAAGGAAGACAAGAAGGAGAGAAGTGGGTCCCCTGAACCCAGGAAGGATCTGAAGCATGAATTGAAACCCACAGAGAGAGTAAAGAGAGAAACCACAACAAAGAAGAAGGAGGTAGCCAGCAGCACCTTCTCCCTGAAACAGGAGTCACTGCCTGGGAGAAGCACTTCGGGCTTGTGGACATACAGTGACTGATGGCAGCACCAGAGGCCTCCACAGAGGGATGCAGCAGTGGAGAGGAGCAGTGGACATGGAGGACTGCACTAACTGGGGGTAAGCGCTGAAGCTTGGTCATCACATCAAGAAAGTAATTGGCTGGGAGCCATCTTGGGGAGGGGCCAGCAGAGCTCAGCACTCAGAACAGCTGCTGGCTCCGTCTAGCAGCTCCCAGCTAAATTCAAGCCTTTAGCAGGACCACTGACTCCTGCAGGCTGAGTAAGTCTGCTGTCAGCCTCACAGGTGGAATGCAGCCTGAACTTTAGGGAAAATACAGGTGCAGCCTGCTGAGATTATCCAGGGCTCTGCCATGAAGCTGGCCTGCTGGGATAAATCAGCACAGATCTGAACTCTGTCTCCACATGTTGTCTACCAGCGAGAGCAGAGGCAAACCTGGAAGTCTTTTTATATGAGTGTGACCATGGTTTCCAATCTCTTTGTGGTAGTCATTCTATTCTATTCTTCATTTTATTTCTTTCTTCTCTCTTTCCTTCCTGTGTCCTGCAAGTTTCCCAAACTTAGCATGATATTCCTCAGACCTCTAGCCTTACTTTTAATCTCTTCCTCATCTTCTACTTCTCCATTTTCTCCCTAATCCCTTTTAAATTTTAACCCTAAGGGTAAAATTGGCATATTAAGGACTTATATACTGCACATAATTTTATGGTTTGTTTTAGTTTTTATTACATAACCACAATTCTGTTTCATGTGGGTAAAGTTGGCAAAGTAGTAGTTACCTCAGTTTGTCACTTTCTAGGCTGTGTTTGATGCTATTGTTGTTGCTAGTGATACTACGTTAGCCAGGGGTGGTGTAAGTGTTCTAACTGGTTGTACTTCCTGGTATTCCAAGACTGAAATTGACTAAGGCTCACAAAAAATACTGTGGCACAGTGCCAAAGAAAAAGGTGCTGGGCCAAGCAGTCAGTAACTTCTTATCTGCAACAAATTGAAGAGGTGGAATCTTGCAAAAGACTCAAAACCTAAAAACTAGCTACATCTGGAAGACCTGGACAGTACTCATTTCTTAAGGATTTTAAATACTGGCAATAAGCAACTCATCAATAGGCCATCTATAAGCATTGACCCAGGAATTAAATTTTAAAAAAGAAAAGAAAATGAGAAGACACTTGTATGAGTTGTACCACAAGACATTCAGTTCACCAAATGCAAACTCAGGGGCCAATGAAGTGGAACAATCAGAAAGCCACCCACCTGACTTCTCTAAAGTGGTAGCAACAAAGCAATCAAGTAAGGCTTTAGAAAAAATCAAATCAGAAATAGTTTCTCAGATAATTGCAGAGATGGTGTCCACAGTGAAAACCATGCTTGGTGATGCAACAGAAGATACAGATTTAAAAAAAGAAAAACAGAGAAGCTTAGGAAAATGATGGAAGCCATTAATGCTCAGCATAGGAAAGAAATGGAATCTATAAGGCAGATTCAAGCAGATATCCAGGAGAATAAAAGTGAAAGAATCCATAGCAGAATGAGCCAATGTGAGCACAAAATCTCAGATATGGAGGAAAGGCTTGCACTTAGTGATCTAGAAAAGAGTGAAGGCCCATAAGAAATCAATCTGGCAGCCGCTAGATGGTGCAAAGAGGAATAACTTAAGATTGATGGTCAGTGAGAAAACAGGAGATAGCACAAATGATATTTTTTAAAAAATTATTCACAGACATCATGACAGAAAACTTCCCTGGTAGGGAAAAAGAATTTGACATATGAATAAGTGAGGCATTTAGAACTCCAACTAGTCATGATCAAAAAAATCTACAACCAGGTATATCATAGTCAAGATTCCAAAAATTTAACACAATGATAGAATATTTTAAGTCCATTTTATTTCAAAGAGAAAAATAAAATAAAATAAAATAAAACAAAATTTCAAAATGCATCAGTCAGGGGGCAACAATGGTACATACATTGCACATCGTCATCTCTAAATCATTCACCAGAGCAACGCATCTGCATATCTGCATTCAGTCCAAACAATACCAGCACAAATCTTTCCCTTCAGTGAAATCAGTAGGCACTCAGAGAAATCAGTAGGCAATAGAATATTAAAAACTATTAGGGAAAAAGAAACAAATCACCTATAAAGGAAAGCCCAACAGACTCACAAATGACATTGCAGCACAAGTCAAGGAGAGCTTGGAATGAAGTATTTCAAGCTCTAAAGGAAACAACCCCCAACCCAGATTGATGTATCCCACAAAATCACCTTTCAAAATTGAAGGAAAAGTAAGAAACTTCCATGACAAAGAACAACTTTGGAAATGTATGACCACCAAACCAGTATTTCAAAATGTTTCAAAGGACAGTCTGAAAGAGGTAATAAGACACTACAACCTAGGAACCCTAACAGAAGGAATCCACCAGGCAAGGAAAATAAACAGAAGGAGAAAAAAAGAGGGGGAACGAACAACAGGAAAATAACATGACAAGAATATGTCAATACGTATCAGTTATAGCCATCAATGCTAATGGTCTCAATTCACCAATCAAAAGACACAGACTGGCAGAATGGATCAAGAAGCAAGATCCAACAATATGCTTCATATAAGAAACACATTTAATTCAAAAAGAAATTCACACAGTGAAAATCAAAGGGTGGAAAATAGTACTCCATATGACAGAAACCCAGAAAAAAGCAGGGTTAGCTATTCTATTTGAAGACAAAGTGAATTTCAAGCAAAGACTGATTAAGAGAGACAAAGATAGTCACTATGACCTTGTAAAGGAAACAATAAAAAAGAAGAGATCACAATCATAAATATATATGCAACAAATACCAGTGCACCCAACTATATAAAACAAATACTAACAGACCTGAAAAATCAAGCTTTAATACAGTTGTATCGGGGGATTGCAATACCTCACTGCACCAGAAACAGATCAAGTAGACAAAAAATTAACAATGAAATATTACAACTGAACTAAACTTTTGAACAAATGAACCTAGTCTACAGAGTGCCCACCCCACATCAGAATATACATTCTTCTCAGCTACACACAGGATGTTCTCTAAAGTTAATGTAAAGGAATTAACATTGTCCCATGTTTTAGCCCATAATTAGCTGACTCCCAAGGCAGAGTGACACATGGCAGGGGGCAACAATTCATAGTGGCAGAAAACAGAACAAGCAATAAGAGAAACAAAAAAAAGGAACATGGAGAGAAGACCCTTTCTGTCTTATAGTGTATGTAGGCTACCCCTATGTGGGTGTGGCACTCACATCCATAATCCCAACATTAGATCATGAGTCGTTCTCAAACTCTAGAAACCTGCCTCCATGATTGTATGAGACTTCACGGGACATCTACACTCAAACCGTAACACCTACCAACAAACAAAAGCCCAGGCCCTGATGGACTCCCTGGTGAATTCTACAAGAAATTTAGAGAAGATCTAATACCTCTACTTTTAAAACTTTTTAATGAAATTGAAAGGGAAGCAATACTCCCAAATTCATACCTGGAAGCAAGCATTATCCTGATACCAAAACCAGAGAAGGACCTAGCTAAGAAAAAGAACTACAAGTTCTCTAGTTATTTGAGAAATACAAATTAAAACAACACTGAGATTCCACCTCACTCCAGAAAGATGGCCTTTATGAAGAAATCAACTAATAACAAATGCTCGAGGACTTGTGGGGAAAAAGGAACCCTTCTCCACTGCTGGTGGGAGTGTACACTTGTGCAACCACTGTGGAAATCAGTGTGGAGATTTCTCAAAAAAAAAAAAAACTAGCTTTAGAGTCTCTTTTGACCTAGGTATTCCCTTTCTGGGTATTTTCTAGAAGAATTAAAAATGTGATAAAACAGTGATATATGTGCACCCATGTTTATAGCAGTGCAATTTGTAACAAGTAGTATTTTTAGAAACAACCCAAATGCCCATCAACCAAGGAATGGATGAAAAAGATGTATTTTTATGCAATGGAGTACTATTTGGCCATTAAAAAGATAAACTGGAGACTTTTATAAATGAAAAATGCAACTCAAGTCCATACTCTCAAGTGAAATAAATCAGATTCATATCTATAAGCATCATATTGTTTCCCCAGTGTGAGAATCTGAGAGTAAATAAGATGTTATAAGTGTTTATTAATTTTGGAAATAATGTCATTTTTTCCAAAGTTCTTCCTTTTCAAAATTGTTTCAATGATTTCAATTTTGGACTTTCATATCAATTTGAGAAAAGCCTGCCAATTTAAAAAAAAACTGGAAGCCAGGTATGGTGGCTCACACCTGTAATCCCAGCACTTGGGAGGCTGAGGCAGGAGGATGGTTGCGAGTTCAAGACCAGCCTGGGCTACAAAGTAAGCTCAAGGCCAGCCTGAACTGCATAGCAAGACCCTGTCTCAAAAAGACAAAAAAAAAAAAAAAAAAACCTGGAAATTTCATTAGAATTGGCTTATTAGATCAATTTTTGGAAAATTATTATCTTCAAGTGTTTCACCTTAAAATGTTTCATAAAAATTTCTGTTTCTATATAATGGTTTCTAGTTTTCTGTATATAGTTTTTGTGAATTTTGCATTGATATTTATCTCTATTTCATATTTTAATACTCATAAACAATGTGCTTCATTTTTGTTTGTCACCATGAAGTGGAAGTGCAGTTGCTTTTTTTAAAAAGAGAAAATAATAAAACAGAATTTCAAAACACGATAATTAGAGGGTAACAATGGTTAATACATTGTGTATTGTGATCTTTAATTACTCAGAGTGTAAGCTATCTGCATTTAATTGTCCAAACAATATTAGCACAAACCTTTCTTTTCAATGAATGAGGAGAAATTAATAACATAACTATCTTTTATATATAAGAGGAGAGAGATGCTAGGGAGAAACATGATGTTTACACACGTGAGTCTGGTTTATTTCACTTACAAGGGTGGTCCGTGGTTGCATCCATTCACCTATAAAAGTCTCAAGTTTATCCTTCTTTATGGCTGAGTGATATAGTTGCTTATCAATAAACTTTGTTGTATTTTAAAAAAGAAAAACACTCAAAAGCATTATTAATTAGAAAAATGCAAATTAAAACACTAATACTTCACATCTACTAGAAAGGTTAAAGTTTTAAAATTTGATATTATCATACTACCCAAAAATTCCATGCTTGAGTATTTCTGAGAGTCAAATGGAAAATTATGTCCGTATGAAAACCTATTCACCAATGTTTATAGCAGGTTTATTCAGTCACTCCAAATCTGAAACCACCCAAATGTCCTGCAGCTGGTGTGTAGCACGTGCACACAGGAAAAGACCACTGAGCAACAAACGGAACTCAACACCATAGCTGGACTGGAAGCCTGTGTTCTGCAAATTTCCATTTACGAACCAATCATCAACCTTCGTGCCAAACAGAAAAATCTAAGGATGTCTTTGGTATATTTGATTTTAAAATTTTATTTCTGAAAAAAAAAAAGTTAGTGCAACCTAATGTAGTGTCAAATGCTGAGTGGTCGATGGTAGAGCGTTTACCTAATGTACAAAAGTGTTTATTCCCTCAAGACAAGGGAAGCGTGTCCTAATGGGTGGGAGGAGAACTCCTAAAAGTAAAGTTGGTTCAGGGAGCATCAGGGCTTTCCAAAGTTCTTGGACATTAACTTTCAGTGCTTCTTTGGGGCAGTAAACAGCATGTGATGACTGAGCACTTGTGGTATGAGAGTTAGAGGGACATTTGCAATAACCCTTTTAAAAAGACCTGCTCTGTGTATCCTTGAGGAGCTCCAGGGACCAGCATGTTACAAATTCCTGCCACCACATGAGGGGAGGGTGGCTCTGTTACAGGCTGGCGCTGCAGCCACACAGTGGAAACGGAACCTGGCACTGTCAAGATAAGTTCACTTCGCAACACATGTGCTCGGCTTGTCAGATTCATGGGTGCTGTGCTAGGTGCCAGTGTTAGAATAGGCAGCAAAGCAGTGCAGAGGAACTGGTCCTGAGAGAAAAACCTTTGGTTTATAAGAGCTGGGAAAGGCTGACGAAAAACATGGAGGGCTAGGGCAGAATTCTCTAGAAAAAGAGAAAGCCAAGTGCAGGGCACATGCTTGTAATCCCAGCACTCCGGTGGCTGAGGCAGGAGGATCACTGGGAGTTTGAGATCAGCCTGGTCTACATAGAGGGTTCAAGACCAACCTGAACTACATGGTGAGACTCTGTCTAAAAAACAAACAAGAAGAAGGAGGAGGAAGAGAAGAAAAAGAAGAAGGAAGAAGAAGGAGAAGGAGAAGAGGAAGAAGAAGAGGAAGAAGAAGAGGAAGAAGAAGAAGAAGAAGAAGAAGAAGAAGAAGAAGAAGAAGAAGAAGAAGAAGAAGAAGAAGAGGAAGAAGAAGAAGAAGAAGAAGAAGAAGAAGAAGAAGAAGAAGAAGAAGAAGAAGAAGAAGAAGAAGAAGAAGAAGAAGAAGAAGAGGAAGAAGAGGACCTGTTTTTCTGACTACTGAAGCATCAGAAATTAGAAAACAGGACCAGGGATTTAGCTCAACAGCATAAGTGCCTGCCTGGCAAGCACGAGGTTGGGAGTTCAATCCCTTATACAAAAAAGAAGAAAGAAAAGAAAAGAAAGAAAGAAAGAAAGAAAGAAAGAAGAAAGAAAAAGAAAAAAGAAGGAAAGAAAGAAAGAAGAGAGAAAGAAAAAGAAAAAAGAAGGAAAGAAAAGAAAGAAAGAAAGAAAGAAAGAAAGAAAGAAAGAAAGAAAGAAATTAGATAACAGTATGAAGCAAAATGAAAATTATCTAAAATTTCACTACCCATGGTAAACACCTAACTGGGTTTCCTTCTAGTTGGTCTTTCTGGGCATACAGATCCAGATTTAAAATTCTGGGTGAATTTGACCCTGTTATCTCCTGTCCAGGTATCTTCCCAAAAGAGTTAAAATCAGCATATTACAGGAATATAGTCACACTCATGTTTACAACAGCACAATTTGTAATAGCTGGACCTTGGAAACAGTGTGTATGTCCATCAACAGATGAGTGGACAAAGAAACGCGGTATTTATGCACAATAGCGTCCTACTCTGCCATACAGAGGGATAAACTTGAGACATTTGTAGGTAAATGGATGCAACTTGAGACCGCAATGTTAAGTGAACTAAGTCAGCACAAGAGCTTGAATATCACCTGGTTTCTCTTACATGAGAAATTGTCCCCCCAAAAAAACTATATATATATGGTGATGCCTTGGTCACTGAATTCAACTTGCTCCACACTCATGTTCACTCACCAAAAAGTTCAAAAGCTGAACATATTCTTCCCATAAGGAATAAGGGAAAACCAAATGGTTCTGAGACCCCAAATCACTCTTGAATTCATTTTTCTAGGACTTTTACAAACTTTGCAATGATTTCTTTTCTTAACTCTGTTGTGGTTCTCATGGTTTTCCTGCTTAGCTTTATTGCAGGGATCATTAACTTTCTTTGGATCCAGGCTCACGACATTTTACACAAAGTGCCAAACAAGTGTGACAACGAGTGTTCAACAACACTAGCAAACACTGTCCTCAGTCCAGGCAAGGGCACTGCCCTTGGTGTCCACAGCGTGAGGTGACACTCGACTTCCTCTCAGCCTCACAGGCCTTTTTTTTTTTTGTCTTTTTGAGACAGAGTCTCACTATGGAGTTTCAGGCTGGCCTTGAGCTCAGTTTGTGGCCCAGGCTGGTCTTGAATTTCAATGATCCTCCTGCCTCAGCCTCCTGAGTGCTGGGATTATAGGTGTGCATCACCATGCCCAGCTCTACAGGTATTTTCCAAGCGATTTTCAATTGACTATTGAGCAAGGTTACGAACTTCTGAGCAGATTTCCGTTTTGTCAAACTTTGCTGTTCTAGTAGCAGAAAGTATAGGTGTGGAGCCATTCAACAATCGAGGTGTCACCACACCTAGGAATAAAATAGTAGACAAATAGAAGTGGGGAGACATATCCCAAAGCACCTATTCCATTGTTTCAAAAATATCTTAATATATTTACTAATTTCTTCATTTACACCACTAGTTTCTTGGTTCATTGAAGAGAAAGTTTTGTGCCACTGTTTCTTTTTTGTGAGAAAACCTCTTTTGTCTATGTCTGGTCCTCTGAGTATTCTGAAGGTAACAATCTACGGTGCATTAACTATTGTTATTCTTTTGTTATGAAATTTTGTTTTAATTTTTTCAGAAAATAAAATTCTGGCTGAGGCTTCAAGACAGTACATGCTCACTCTACAGGGAAATTGGACAACGTGATGCAAGACTTGCAAAATGAGGTGCTTAAAAGCAGGGTGCCCCGAAGGGCTCCCCTACCTCCTGGGAGGCTGGAGAAGGATGGGAAGGGGGAAGCACGGGTTAAGATTCCCCACACAGCCCAGGCCTAGGTTGCCGCCTTCTGGGGACACCCCAGCCTCTCTCCTCTCTCCAGATCCAGGGAGCCCCTTCTGTCTCCCAGGAAGCTCTGGCCTTTGGCATTTTCCTTGGAGGCACAGCATGCACGGGCCCCCAGGGCCCAGGCTCTTGGAAACGGAAGCTAGAAAGGGAAGTGGTTTCCACAGAGTGCCTCACCTGCCCTCGGCAAGGAAGCTGGCTGTCTTCCTGAGAGGCACAAAGAAGATGGAAAGTAGAGTTGGGCGTGGTGGTGCACACTTGTAATCCCTACATTGGGGATGCATAGTGAAACCCTGTCTCAAAAAGACAAAGACCAAAAAAAAAATGAAGAAGATGAAAAGTAGAAATTACCTAATCTTTTTTCTTTCTTTCTTTGTCTTTTTGTCTTTTTGAGACAGAGTCTTGCTATGCAGTTCAGGCTGGCCTTGAGCTCACTTTGTAGCCCAGGCTGGTCTAAACTCTCAATGATCCTCCTGCCTCAGCCTCCCAAGTGCTGGAATTATAGCCGTGCACCACCATGCCTGGCTAAACCATGCAATCTTTTAAAACTCAGGCTGTAGCATTTTTAACCAAATAGGGACCCTGTCTGATATCCTATCATTTAGGGGTGATACCTCTCATATTTCCCATCTTGGTAAAGGGTAAGGCATCCTGCTGCGCCTAAGACATTCTCTGAAATCACGCTCCACTTAGCGACTGCGCAGCGCCCTGCCTTAGGAGGAGACCGGGCAGAGAGCTGGAGAAGCCCAGCGGCCTGTGGGAGGGCCGGCTTTTCTCAGCACGGGAGCCCAGCACACTACCTCTGGCAGAGGCCAACTTGAGCTGATCAAATGGACAAAGCCCAGTGGCTGCGGGACGGAGACCAGACCAGAGATGCTCCCACAAGTCCACTGCCACATCTCTTGGCCATCACATTCTGCAGTGACAGAGCCTCA